>JABUQX010136005.1:0-2500 GCA_015478945.1 Trachelipus rathkii | reverse complement strand
AATCAATTCATCAATAATAATAATAATATAATAATAATAATAAATAATAATAATAATATTAGGATAATAATTTTAACATACTAAACAGCAAATTGCATTTATACTAGTGAATCATTCATAATATAATATATATATATATATATATATAATATATAAATAAAATTAATATTTTATATATAATAATTATTATATAAATATATATATGTATGTGCATGATATTAGATTATATTTATATATAGAATTATAATTTCATATATATATATATATATATATATATATATATATATATATATATATATATAATGTTGCTTGCATCTAATGACTTTATTACCCCTAATCCCTTAATAATTAGATTATTAAATACAGTCTTCCATCTTAACTTTTACTTTGTATTTTGACTTCAGACAATTAACGAAGAGAAACGTCATAAGAACACTATTATTATTATTATTATTATTATTATTATTATTATTATTATTATTAACATTAACATTAACATTAACATTAACATTAACATTAACATTAACATTAACATTACATTAACACTTAATTAAGAATTAAAATTCCATTAACATTAAAATTAAAATTAAAATTAAAATTAAAATTAAAATTAAAATTAAAATTAAAATTAAAATTAAAATTAAAATTAAAATTAATTAAAATTAAAATTAAAATTATAAGATTTAAAATTAAAATTAAAACTAAAATTAAAATTAAAATTAAAATTAAAATTAATATTAATATTAATATTAATATTAATATTAATAATAATAATAATAATAATAATAATAATGATATTATTATTATTATTATTATTATTATTATTATTATTATTATTTATTATTATTATTATTATTATTATTTTATTTATTCTTATATTATTATTATTATGAATTTATTATTACTTCGTTTTTATATTTTTCATCTAAATTTATTTCTAATTATTATTATTATTATTATATTATTATTATTATTATTATTATTATTATTATTATTATTATTATTATTATGTAGCAGCAAATAAAGTATGTTCAGCTTTCTGATCGAATAACTGATGCTGTTTTAGATGAACGCACCGCACCGCACCGCACCGCACCGCACCGCACCGCACCGCACCGCACCGTACCACACCACACCGCACCACACCGCACCGCACGGTACTTGACAATTTTTTTTAACTTCCAGCCATTTGTCTCATACTGTTAAAATTTTTCCACCTACTGATTCTTCAAAAGGCCTTTTATATCTTCAGTACTATGTTCTATCAATCCCCTCAAGTTTCTGTTAAAAAATCTCCCGATATAGGCTTGAATTCATTATTGACGTCTCCCGATATAGGCTAAGAAAGGCATTAATTGACGAAGTCTATCAATCCCCTCAAGTTTCTGTTAAAAAATCTCCCGATATAGGCTTGAATTCATTATTGACGTCTCCCGATATAGGCTAGAAGGCATTATTGACGTCTCTCGATATAGGCTAGAAGGCATTATTGACGTCTCCCGATATAGGCTAGAAGACATTATTGACGTCTCCCGATATAGGCTAGAAGGCATTATTGACGTCTCTCGATATAGGCTAGAATGCATTATTGACGTCTCCCGATATAGGCTGGAAGACATTATTGACGTCTCCCGATATAGGCTAGAAGGCATTATTGACGTCTCCCGATATAGGCTAGAAGGCATTATTGACGTCTCCCGATATAGGCTAGAAGGCATTATTGACGTCTCCCGATATAGGCTAGAATGCATTATTGACGTCTCCCGATATAGGCTAGAAGACATTATTGACGTCTCTCGATATAGGCTAGAAGACATTATTGACGTCTCCCGATATAGGCTAGAAGGCATTATTGACGTCTCCCGATATAGGCTAGAAGGCATTATTGACGTCTCCCGATATAGGCTAGAAGGCATTATTGACGTCTCCCGATATAGGCTAGAAGGCATTATTGACGTCTCCCGATATAGGCTAGAAGGCATTATTGACGTCTCCCGATATAGGCTAGAAGGCATTATTGACGTCTCCCGATATAGGCTAGAAGGCATTATTGACGTCTCCCGATATAGGCTAGAAGGCATTATTGACGTCTCCCGATATAGGCTAGAAGGCATTATTGACGTCTCCCGATATAGGCTAGAAGGCATTATTGACGTCTCCCGATATAGGCTAGAAGGCATTATTGACGTCTCCCGATATAGGCTAGAAGGCATTATTGACGTCTCCCGATATAGGCTAGAAGGCATTATTGACGTCTCCCGATATAGGCTAGAATTCATTGTTGACATCTCCCGAGAGTGCAAAAGATAACTGTCGCTAGTATGGCGGCGTATATTCCATTCTCTTTCTCTTGTATCAATACAAATATATTTTTTAGTCTGTCGGTTATCGTGTAGTTCAATATTTACTTTGGTTTCTGATCTCTGAACTTTCTGAAGTCAATCTGCTAATTTTTTTTTTTTATCTTCGAATAGTGCATCATCTGTTTCCAACTGGATCA
>JABUQX010136004.1:30000-32500 GCA_015478945.1 Trachelipus rathkii | reverse complement strand
GCTCAAAACTGAAATTTCGTTCATTAACATCCAAAATTATTCATATTAGATACATGACTTATTGCTATTGCTATTTTAACTTTTCTTTAATCTATAATTAATTCGAGGATTAACTATAGTATTTCAAGTTATTGTCTTTCATTCATTATTCTTAACGTTATTAAGTATTTTATTAATTTCCTTTATTATTTTTAATTATTTTATCAAATATTGTTTCTTAAAGTTACTATTTATTATGTATATAGTATTTATTAACTTCTTAAATCGATCTTTTAACTTTTTAAGCTCCTCAAAAATGTCAATCGCTTGATTCATTTCTCTCCATTTTTTTTAAAGTTTGGCTTGCTCACATTTTTATGTTACGAAACAGATATTTATTAACTAAGATTGTTATATTATTCTATAACTAAATAGTTATTTAATTATTTTTCCTACCTATTATTTAAAATAATTCATGTTTATTTATGTTGTATTGTTAAACTATATTCATTTGCAGTAGTTATCATTATTTTTTTCCTGTAGTGAAACTTTAATTTTTATTTCATTAGATTTTATTGTTTCCAAATATGGTTTTGAGTTTATTTATTAGTTATTTAAGTTAAGTAATTACTTTATGGCTATTATCATTGACCTAATAATTTTTATTGATTTTTATAATTATTTACAAAGATATATTTAATTAATAAGAGGTTTAAAAGATTTAGTAAGAGAACTTGTTTAACTTTCAACAGTAATTTTAATATAAATATGCGTAATATTAAAAATGATTTAGTTATCCTTTATTTTTTACAGAGTATGGTGTATTTTGATTTAATATAGTTTTACTATTTTAAATAAGCCTTGCAAATATTATTTAGCTATAATTTTATGATATTAAGGACACGAAATTGAGTTTTCTAGTGAAATATCCCAGGTTCGAGAATTTGACAAGAATTTTAATTGATCTCGTTTTTCGCGCGCAACTAGTTTTAACTTTCCAGCCAACCTTAGAGTATTGATACTAGTTTCTGTCTATTGAGCAATTGGAATTGCTCCCAAACTCTAATTAGTTTCCCTGCTCCTCGGAGCTGTCACTAGTTGGTCTTAGGACCAAAACTCAAGTCACTAGTTGGCACTAGGACTTGTACCCCTACATGATAGTTAGTACTATAGACCGACAATTTATTGGTCATTCCACCAGTTGGTATTAGGCTGGCAAGCAAGTTATTGATTGGTACCAAAATCTGTTGTGTCTCACTAGTTGACACTAGGACTTGTGCCCCTACTAGAAGTTGGTACTACTGACTGGCCTTTATTGGTTATTCCACCAGTCGGCACTATTTGGTACTAGGCTGGCGAGCAGGTTATTGGTTGGTACCAAAATCTGTTATATCCCGATAGTTGATACTACCTCCAACTTGTAGTCAAGCTGCCTACCTTTATGGGGTATATCATTTCTCCTTTTTTTTTTTTTTTGCGTGTGTGTAGATAAGAACCCGTCACACATATATATATATATATATATATATATATATATATATATATATATATATATATATATATATATATATATATATATATATATATATATATATATATATATATATATATATATATATATATATATATATATATATATATATATATATATTAAACCCGTCAAGCATATATTATATATATATATATATATATATATATATATATATATATATATATATATATACTGCTAAATATATCTAGAGATATATATATATATATATATATATATGCTGAAAAATATTACCCTGAGAATTGTTTGGACAAAATCGAAAATGAATCTATGCTAAAACAGTTTGAGTATTAGAAATTAAACTGGAGACGCTACTATATTACTGGTAATGTGTTAATGTAAAGTGATAATTGAAAGGCAATTTACTGGTCTTTTAGATCGAGATGGAAACCTATTGGCGACCTCAACGAAGAACTGCTAACTAGTTTGTGCAACGTATATGTACGATGAGTATACATCATGCACAAAGAACTAAGTTATTCATTACACATTGTAAATCTCAGCAGGGTTTTGACTCTCCTGAGAGTCAAAAGGGATCTTTCAATTGTGCCAATAGTTGTAGGCAAAGCAAGAGCGATCTTTATCGCATTTACAGTTGAAGGATAAAAAATCCTTGAGTTTTCCTATAAATCAATTAACTGAAGCTCAGAGTCTGATTTGTTTGACTTAAATCCATACATCATACTAAAGACTCGCTTCAGCAAGAAAATTTTCCAGTAAATGTTCATACTTTTGTTGAATTTTTAAAATTTTTTGCCCCCAAAAAAAATTAATTACTCATCTTTCTTCTATTATTTAGATGAAGGTACAAGAGAACATCGGCAGTCTCAATGGAGTCGGGAAATCTTTCTTCTTATTTACGCGGAAAGTAACACAAGTAGAGAAAGAATAAAGATTTCTCTTAATACTGTGCAGGTGATACAACCGAAACATTGCTTCATTACCGTTGTTTAGATAAAAGGTGAGGAACCA
>JABUQX010136004.1:22500-25000 GCA_015478945.1 Trachelipus rathkii | reverse complement strand
ACTAGGTTTTGAGATATTTTGGAAACTAGGCTATCAGTCCGTGTTTCTTACTAGGTTTTGAGATATTTTGGAAACTAGGCTATCAGTCCGTGTTTCTTACTAGGTTTTGAGATATTTTGGAAACTAGGCTATCAGTCCGTGTTTCTTACTAGGTTTTGAGATATTTTGGAAACTAGGCTATCAAGTCCGTTTTTCTACTAGGGTTTTGAGCTTCAGATAGCTTGTGTTACAGTGTATGATAATGTATTAGGCGAATGAATGAACTAGAGCACTAACAAATGAACGCAGTAAGGCGCTAACATCTAAGTATTTTATTACATGAATATGGCGGCATCCAGATTCGGGAGCAGGGAAAGTACGAGAGAATGAAGTAATGAAATGACAATTAATGAAAGTACATGATCTGTTGGAAGTTGAATATATTTAAAAAATTTTAATTTCCTTGGCTGAGAAAAGTAAAATAAAAATTAATAAATAACTAAATTACAACCTTATAACAAATTAATTTTAAAACTTTGGAAGTTAATATTCTACAACTTTCATTATAAAACTTATTTCATGTCGTTCACTTTACTATAATTTTTCATGCCTATTTTTATCTTCTCTTTATCTTTTCCATCGAGTTAATGCAAGTTGTGAGATATAAGATAGGATAAACTGAAAATACATAAAAAAAAGAGAAAAGAAAAAAATATTTGTTAGTTTTTTAGATTTTAACTAATTAATCGATAACGGACTGGTTCCAGATGATACTAACAAGACAATGAGGAAAATAAAACCATTAAAAAATTATTTAATATGTTACTTACCTGCACTGATTAAATCAGGGAGTTGAAAGAGTTTAGTTTAATAAATGAATTTTAATGAAAACGGAAAAAGGAATTTGTTTCTGACTTAATATAGTGGACATGAAAGAGCTTTACAAATAAGTGTGGATTCAGATGTTGAGCTGACGGAGACTGAACAAAGGAAAGGTTGTGAATGTGTAGAAAAGACCTCGAACAAAAAAGATGACATTTCATAGTAATGAAAGTATATAATGGAGATAGTGTGAAAACTAACTATACATATGATATATATATAATATTATGATATATTTTATATATTATTATATATATATTTATTATAATAATATATTATATCATATATATATATATGATAAAGAATAATTAACCTCCCCTGCTGGGTTTCGAACACGAACTCTGGCTGTTAGTAAAGCAAGTGTGTTACCACCTGACCACGGTGAGCTAAAAGGAAATTCACCATTTAACATCTAAGATTGATGTCTTCCCAGAATAATGAGATTAGAGAAAACCGGTAAAGACTGAGAAATTAAAAGAAGGTGAAGGTGCAACTCCCAGTTTTTAAGAGGATGACACCCCTATATAGAACAATCAATTGAGCTCCCAAGAAAGATAAAAAATGAGAAGTAAAAGTTTGATTCTTGATTCATATCTATTCTCTCTCTCTCTCTCTCTCTCTCTCTCTCTCTCTCTTCTCTCTCCTCTCTCTCTCTCTCTCTCTCTCTCATCAAAGTCTGACTGAATGCTCTTCGGTTAACCATGTAGAAAATACATTTCCTGTTGATTGGTTGCTTTTTAAATTTAATTTGTAATGAAAGTTAGTCCATCTGTACAGGTGTGGATGTGGTTAAAGATATTTATTGAAGATATATATGAAAGTTCAGAATAGAATAGTCCTGAGAAAAAATATTAATATGTTTAAAATGAGGAACGAAGACCATAATCTGTTGAAATTAATAAACGAACAGAGATAAGAAGGAACAAGAAACTAGACGAGTAAGATTAAGAAATCGGCACTTTATATTTGAGACATTTGAGGTTTCTGACATATCCAACGTATTTGGAGAAAAAAAAGGTTGCCAAAACATTTGTAGTCAAATGATCAAAAGTCAGAAAGAAATGAAGATGTCCTGTCGAGAGTTTCTTACAATAAACACTTTTAGAGATGTAATTAGAAAAAATAAAACAATTTTAAGTATTTAAGCTAAGACTCGAAAGTTTAGGAAAGAATAAATACTAAAAAAATAAGGCAATAAATATTTAAGTCAGTAGTTGAGAAAAGCCGCATTTTTTTCAGCACATGCTTAATGAGTGTACACTTCCGGTAGAAGAGATAAGTAAATATATATATATTATATTATATATATAATATATAATTATATTTATTTATATATATAATAATAGATATATATATTAATATATATATATATATTAATATATATATATGTAGAAGAGTATATATATTATATATATTATATATATATATATATATATATATATATATATATATTACAAAATAAACCCGTCAATCACAGGCAAGCCCTAATCAGGGGAGTGTACTATTTAACGTCGAGGCGGACGGGCCAAGCCAAGAAGGATAGCTCACATTCTCCCACCCGACCAGTTGCGAACCTGGGACCCTCGCTTGGTTTGGGCGAGTGCTCTACCACTGAGCTATCGGGCGCTTTTATATAAAT
>JABUQX010136004.1:10000-15000 GCA_015478945.1 Trachelipus rathkii | reverse complement strand
ATCAGTCCGTGTTTCTTACTAGGTTTTGAGATATTTTGGAAACTAGGCTATCAGTCCGTGTTTCTTACTAGGTTTTGAGATATTTTGGAAACTAGGCTTTGATAATTATTAGGCGAATTAATGCACTAAAGCACTCAACAAATGAACGCACTAAGGCGCTAACATCTAAGTATTTTATTACATGAATATGGCTGCATCCCGATTCAAGAACCAGGAAAGTAGAGAGAATGAAAGTAATGAAATGAAAGTAATGAAAGTAATGATCGGTTGGAAGTTGAAATTATTTTAAATTTTAACTTGCCCCTTGGGGCTTGAGAAAGTAAAAAATAAATTCTATAGAACAAATCAGATACAAAAGTTGCAGAAGAGACTTAATAAAACTTTGGAAATTCATATCATAAACTTGTAATTATAACCTTTTATTTCATTCGTTCACTTTACTATAATTTTTTCCTGCCTATTTTTACTACTTTTCTTTTTCTTATCCATCAAGTCAATGAAGGTTGTGGCATATTTAGATTTGATATACTGAAAAATACATAAAAACAAGCTTAAAGAAAAAAATTATTTTGCAGTTGTTTTTTGAAAAATTAATCGATAAGCGACTGGTTCCAGATGACTAACTAACAAGACAATAAGGAAAGATCAAAATCATCATTAATAATTTTTAATTCTGACGCTGCTCTGATTAAGATCAGAGTTTGAGAGTTTAGTCTTAATAAAATGA
This sequence comes from Trachelipus rathkii, assembly GCA_015478945.1. Lineage (NCBI taxonomy): Eukaryota > Metazoa > Arthropoda > Malacostraca > Isopoda > Trachelipodidae > Trachelipus > Trachelipus rathkii. The sequence goes on along the minus strand of JABUQX010136004.1, from coordinate 14,273 downwards.
ATTTATGAAACGAAAAAGAAGGTCGTTTTCTGACAATTCATATTAGTTTGTATAACTGAAGGAGTAAAATAAGATCGATTTAGATTTAGTGAGAGAGCTGAACAAATATGTTGTGAAATGTATGAAAGATCTCGAACAACAATATGAAATTTCATAGTAAATGGGAAGGACATAACAAGTAGTGATGAAACTATTCAACCGACAAAATAATTAGAAAAACCTGAAAATGAAGGGATCAAAATTGAATTTAAACAGGGCGATCCAAATTTTGAGGGATGACACCTCTAATACTAGAACCAAACAACAAACTTCCAAGAATATTAAAAAAATGAAAAGTAAAAGTTTTAAACAAATTTGTATTGTGGTGTGAAATTTGCTGAGAGTAGATAAATAAAGAATCAAGTATCAGAGATAATGAAAACACCTTGATTCATCTGTATTCCAATTATATACAGTTGTATGAGAAAGATCAAAGTTTGACTGATATCTCTAGGATTAAACCATGTAGAATACATTTCCTGTTGAGTTGGCTGTTTTTAAATTAATGTTATGAAAGTTACTACATCTCGTACCAGTGTGGTAGGATGGTTAGAGGAAATTTATGAAGATATGGATGAGAGTTCAGAATAGAATAGTCCTGAGAAAAAAATATTATTAATATGTTTAAAATGAGGAACGAAGACCATAATCTGTTGAAAGTAAATGAACGAACAGAGATAAGAAGGAGCAAAGAAAGCAGACGAGGAAGATTAAGAAATCTGCACTTTATATGAAAGGTATTTGAGGTTTCTGATTTATCCAACGCATTTGCAGAAAAAGAAAGAACCAAAATCCTTGTAGTCAAATGACCAAAAGTCAGAAAAAGATGAAAGGTATTTGAGGTTTCTGATTTAACCAACGCATTTAGAGAAAAAGAAAAATATTAAACACTTTTAAGTATTTAAACTAAGACTCGAAAGTTTAGGAAAGAATAAATATTAAAAAAAATAAGGCAATAAAAATTTAGTCAGTAGTTGAGAAAAGTTGCATTTTTTCAGCACCTGCTTAATGAGAGTACACTTCCGGTAGAAGAGAAAGTAAATATATATATATATATATATATATATATATATATATATATATATATTATTATATATATATATTGTCATTATATAGATATATATACACAACATATAACAATTCTTTATATAAAATTAAACACTTTAGATATATTATATATATAATATTATATAATATATTAATATATATTATTATATAATATAAATAATATAATATATTATATATTATCCACATATATATATATATATATATATATATATATATATATATATATATATATATATATATATATATATATATATATATATATATATATATATTTATATAGATACAAGATAGATAGATAGATAAATAGAGAGATAGATAGATAGATAGATAGATAGATAGATGGTAGATAGATATAATAGATAGATAGATAGATATATATAGTAGATAGATAATAGATAGATAGTAGATGGCTAGATTAAATAGATAGTGTGCCACTAGAAAACTTTACTATAGTGAATGTGCGCATGATTTTTAAAAATTTTTATATTCAAGCTCCATCTTCTAAATGCTTCTCCCTTACTCCAAGTTCTCTTCTTTATTAAACTTTCCTCTTAGCTATTCATTTACCTCCCTCGTTCCAAACAAGAAAATTGGCTTCCGTATATTCTATTTTTCAGAATATATTTTTTTTCTTTTTTTTTTTTGGCCTTTCTTCCTGTGAGGCTCTCCCTTTCCTCTCCATTTTCAAACTCTATTTCCTTTCTTCTTTTATATTTCTCAATTTTTTTTTTTATTACTTTAAGGTTTTAGTTAATCTTTATCTGAAATGGTTCAAAATTCTTTTAAGAATGATTGAATTGGAGTAGCGTTATGCACTAAGTTTCAAAAATTATCAAAATAAATAAATTTGTTAAAGACTTTAATGTATGCTCTAAAATTAATTTTTCCACTAGCTTCATTTATCATAAGATTCATATATTTTGCTTTACATGTTATAAAAATTTATTTTAGTCTGAAATTTGGAAAAGTTTTCCAAAGTTAGAATTTAAAAATTTTCTTTTTAAGAAAAGGCGAGATTTAAAAATATAGAATTACTGATTTTGTTTTGTTTTTTTGTCATATATAGAGAGAATTAAATTTTTAAGGGATTTTAACCTTTTAAAGTTTATTATTATTATTATTATTATTATTATTATTATTATTATTATTATTATTATTATTATTATTATTATTATTATTATTATTATTATTATTATTATTATTATTATTGCTTACTTTTTTAATTTATATATTTGTTCAAGATTAATTTTCTTAATTAACATTTTAATTCCTTAATTCTTGTTAACAAAATTTATTGCAAAGCTCTACACTAACGGAAATGTAATAATAATAATAATAATAAAAATAATAATAATAATAATAATAATAATAATAATATAATAATATATAATAATAATAATAATAATAATATTAATAATTTATAATTAAAAAAATGATAATAATATAAAAATATAATAATTCAATATATTCATAATAATGTCCATATAACAATAATTATAATAATAAAAAAATAAATAATAATAATAATAATAATAATAATAATAATAATAATAATAATAATAATAATAATAATAATAATAATAATAATAATAATAATAATAATAAAATAATATAGTAATAATATAAAATAATAATAATAATAATAATAATAATAATAATAATAATAATAATAATAATAATAATAATAAAATAATAATAATAATAATAATAATATTTAATAAATATCAAATGAATAATAATATAATAATAATAATATATAATAATAATAATATAATGAAAATAATAATATAATAATAATAGTAATAATAATAATATAATAATATAATAATAATAATATAATATATAATAATTAATAATAATAATAATAATAATATAATAAAAACAATTAATAATATAATATAATAATAATAAATATATATAATAAATAATAATATAATATAATAATAATATAATAATAATAATATAATAATAATAATAATAATAATAATAATAATAATAATAAGACTTTTTGTATATGTCATTTTTGTCATTTTTTAAACTTTAGAAACTTGATTGGTTCGAAGAAGGATAGCTTTAAAGAATCGGAAAATGAATTTCATTTCAAATATTTAATATGTTGAGTTCCATTTCAATTTGAAAGAAAATTATTTATTTATTTATATATTTATTTATTTTTTATTTTCATCTTTCAAATATTTAATATGTAAGAGTTATATCCAATAAATTTTAAAGAAATTATTTATTTATTTATTTATTTATTTATTTATTATTTTCTTCTTTTCTATACTGTGCGTGAGCAGTAAGTCTTGGTTATAAATCATACTAGATTTTTAAATATTATTTATTTTAAATATTTATTATTTAAATATTATTTCGAAATAATTTTATAATAAGAGAACATTTTAAATATTTTATATTAAGTAATGAAACATTTCTCATAAATAAATAAAGTATTCAAATTATTTTTAAAGATAAATCATGAATTAAAAACCAAACGAGTAACTAAAAATAACATTTAGTATTGAGGGAACTAGTTCCTGCCCATATTTCTCTCTCTCTCTCTCTCTCTCTCTCTCTCTCTCTCTCTCTCTCTCTCTCTCTCTCTCTCTCTCTCTCTCTCTCTCTCTCTCTCTCTCTCTCTCTCTCTCTCTAACTCCTCGTCTCTCTCTCTCTCTCTCTCTCTTCTCTCTATATATATACATAAAAAGATTGATAAGATATATATATATATTATATATAACATTTAGTTATTCATTATATATATATTTCAAAACAACATTTATCTTCTATCTATCTATCTATCTATCTATCTATCTATCTATTCTATGCTATCTATCTATCTATCTATCTATCTATCTATCTATCATTAATTTTATAATATATATATATTATCTATTATATATATATATATTCTTTCTCATATATATATTATTTTGTATATGTGGATATATTAGTATATATAAATTATTCTTAGTATTTATATTTTATGGAATTTCTTTCATCTATATATATTATATATATATATTATATATATATATTTATTATATATTATATATATATATATAAATTATATTATTATATATATATATATATATTGGGTGAAGGTACCATTAAGGGAGTGAAACTTTTTGACTTTAACTAAACTTTCTTTAGGCAAAAGTTTACT
>JABUQX010136004.1:0-5000 GCA_015478945.1 Trachelipus rathkii | reverse complement strand
ATAATCTATTTATTGTACTACCTGCCCTTGATTATTAGATCAGGAGTTTGAAAGAAGTTTAGTTTATAAATGAATTTTAATGAAAAGGGTATAGGAAAGTTGGACTGAAAAAATTACTATTAACTAGAAAGAGTAAATAAGATGATTCAGATTTGAGTGGAGGACTGAAGAAAGGAAAGGTTGTGAAGTGTGTAAAAGACTCGAACAAAAAAAGTATGACATTTCATAGTAATGAAAGTATATAAATGGACGGTATAGTGATTGAAACTAACTATACAATATATTATAAAATAATAATATATAATATATTATATATATATATTATTATATTATAATATCTGTATATATATATATATATATATATATATATATATATATATATATATATATATTATATAATATATAATTTATATTATATTAATATATATAATTAATATAATATATAATATATTATACTATATTATACATATATATATATTTATAAACTATATATAAATTTATATTATTATATATATATAATATATTATATATATATAATATATATAATTATATATATAGTATATATAATATATTATATATATAATATATTATATATTTATATATATATAATATATTAATGCATAATGATAAAGATAATTAACCTCCCCTAGTGGGTATTCGACACGAACTCTGGCTGCTAAGAAAGCAAGTGTTAAGTTAACCTGACACGGTTTGAGCTAAAAAAATTCGCATATTTTTGTCGAAACCAATTTTCTACGATTTACCTATTTTTGGTTGAAACAATTTTCACATTTTTTTTATTATCTAATTAGTTTAGAAAAATTCCTCTGAACATCATGGTGTAATTATTTTTTTAAATTCTTAAAATGTTTTTTTAGATACAGAAAATTTATTTAGAGAGGTGTCGGACTAAAAATTTTGAATTCCGAGTCAAAATTGTATTCACGTTCGGCTTAGGCGCTTAGAGGATTAAAAAAGTCTTTATTTATAATTATAGAAATTTTTTTTTTTCATATCTCAACCTCCACATTCTATCGATTTTACCTCAGTCAAATTAAATGGAATCGAAGCGGATGACGGAACCGGAATACGGAGCCGGAGCTGGTGCTGGTGCCGGAGCCAGATCCCTGGGTGTAAATTTTTTCAAGAAATATGTTTTAGATGAAAAATTTTTGCCAGAAAAGTACTAAACGTTAAATAGTGCAGAGATCCTTGTCGAATCCGGGAAGCGGTCCGGAGCTGAGTCGAAGCCAGAGCGGTTCGGAGCCGGAGCCGGAGCCCCCGAGTATGAAATTTTTTTCAAAAAAATATTTTTTAGGTGAAAAAATTTATTGCCAGAGACGGGCTGAACGATTATCAATAGTGTAGTAACCTTAGTACGGCATCCGGAGCAGAAACCGAAGCTCATACCTAGATCCGTAAGCCGGAGTCGATCGGAGCCGGAGCCGGATCCTTGGTATGAATTTTTTGGAATATTTTTTTGGTGAAAAAATTTATTGTCAGAAGACGTGACGAACAATTTTTCAACTAGTGCAGAAACCTTAGCCGAATCCGGAGCCGAAGCCAGCACCGGTGCCGGATCCGGATCCGATTCCGGTATGAATTTTTTCTTCAGAAAATATTTTTAGGTGAAAATTTATTTCAAGAAAGAGCGTGCTGAACAATGTTTCCAAATTAGGCTGTAGGAACATTTAGTCTGGATCCTTAGCCAAAGTCGTATCCGGGCCGTTATCCGTGAAGCCGGATTCCGGGTATGAATTATTTTTCGGGAACAATATTTTTGAGTTCGCCACAACTTTTCAGAACCGTTGACCGAACAATTTTCAAATAGTGCAGAAAACTTAGTCGAATCCGGAGCCGAAGCAAGTCAGAGCCGATCCGGATCCGGATCCGCATTCCGCGATCCTGGGAACCCTTTCTTCAGAAATAATGTTTTGAACGAGTAAAAATTTTTATTTTCAAGAAGACGTTTGGCTGAACATAAGGTTCACATGTTCTAGAAGATTAGTCGGATCCGGGAGCCATATCGGAGCCGGATCCGGAGCCTGATCCTGAGTATGAAATTTTTTTCGGCGAAAATACCTTTTGGTGAAAAATTTATTATCAGAAGACGTGCCGAACAATTTTCAATTAGTTGCAGAGAAAACCTTAGTCGAGCCGGAACCAGAAATGACGAAGTCGGACGCCGGATCCGGATCCTGTCCTGAGGTATGAATTATTCATTCAGAAAATATTTTTTTTAGTGAAATTTTATTTCAAGAAGACCGTGCTGAGCAATTTCATAGTTTGTAGACACATTGTCGTCCGAGCCGAAGCGAAGGTCAGAGCCGGATCCGGATCCGGATCCTAGGTCATGAATTTTCTTCAGAAAATATTTTTTTAGGCTAAAAATTATTTCAGAGACGTGCTGAGCAATGTTCATATAGTGGTAGAAAAATTAGTCGGATCCGGAGCCGAAGCCCAAGTCGTATCCGTAGCCGTATCCGGAGCCGGATCTGGAGCCTGTATGAATTTTTTCGGGAATATTTTTTGGTGATAAACTTTGTCAGAAGGGTGCCGAACAATATATTCATAGTAAGCAGAAACCTTAGTCGAAATCCGGAGGCCGAAGTGGAAGTCGGAGCCGGAGCGGAATCCGGATCCTGGGTATGAATTTTTTCAGAAAATATTTTTGAGGTGAAAAATTTATACTCAAAGAAAAAAAAATGTGCTGACAATGTTCAAATAGATCTAGAAACCATAGTCGGATTCCGATCCGGGCAACGTATTCCGAGCGGTCACCCGCCGGTGATGAATTCTTTTCGAGAAATATCTTTTGGGTGAAAATTATTGTTCTGAAGACGTGCCGAACAATTTCAAATAGTGCAGAAACCTTAGTCGTATCCGGAGCCGAAAGTCGAAGTAGAAGCCGGATCCGAATCCGGATCCGGATTCTAGGTATGAATTTTTTTCCAAGAAATATTTTATTAGGTGAAAAATTTAATAGAAGAAGACGTGACTGACAATTTTGAATAGTGTAGAAACATTTAGTCGGATCCGGAGTCGTTATCGGAGGCGGATCCAGGAGCTGATCGCTGGTATGATTTCTTTTCGGGAAAATATATTTTTTGTAATTATTGTCTGAAACGTGCCAGAACAGATTTTCAATAGTGCAGAACTTAGTCGGGTTCGGAGCCGAAGCCGAAGTCCGAGATCTGGAGCCGGATCCTTAGCCGGATCCGGGGTATAAATTTTTTTCGAACATTATTCCTTTTAGGTTCAAAAAATTATTGCCAGGAGACGTGCTGAACATTTTCAAATAGTGCAGAACCTTAGTCGGATCCGGAGCCGAACCAGGAGCCGGGTCCTGGGTCTTGATCCTGCGTGTGAATTTTTTTTCAATAAATATATTTTAGAGTGAAAAATATCATGTCAAAAGACTACTGAACAATTTTCAAATAGGACAGAAACCTTAGTTGGATCGGGCGGATCTGAAACCAGTCGGAACCGGATGCCTAGTATGAATTTTTAATAAATATTTAGGTGAAATTAATTGCAAGAAGAGCTGTGCTGAAATAATTAACAAATAAGTTAGAATCTAGCCGGAGCCGAAGCCAAGCCGAAGTCGGAGCCGTGAGCCGAGCCGAAGTCGGAAGCCGGAGCTGGAGCGGAATCCATGGGTCATGAATTTCTTCATTTAATACTTTATTTAGGAGAAAAAAATATTGTCAGAAGACGTGTACTTGAATAATTTTCAAATAAGTGCAAATTCCTTAGCGGCATCCGGGTCCGGATCGGAGCGGGAGCCGAGTTTATGAATTTTATCTTTCGAAAAAATATTTTTTATTTGAAAAAATTATTACCAGAAGACGTGCTGAACAATTTTAAAAAATAGTGCAGAAACTTAGTCGGACCAGAGCCGGAGCCCTGGCCGGAGCCGGATTCTGGGTCTAAATTTTTTTCAAGAAATATTTTTTAGGGTGAAAATATATTACCACAAGAAGTGCTCATCAATTTTCAAGTGTAGAAAACTTAGCCGGGAGCCGAAGTCTGAATAAATAATTATTACGTTTGCTGAATACTATATATATCTTATATATATATAATATATATATATATTATATATATATATATATATTATATTATATTATATATATAATATATATATATAATATTATATATTATATTATATATAAATATAATATAATATAATATATAATATATATATATGTAAATATATATATATGTAAGATATATATATATTATATATTATTATATATATATATATATATATATATATTATATTATTATATATATTATATATTTATATATAATATATTATATATCTAGAATATTATATTATATATAGATATAAGTATATATATATATAATAAATGTCAGCCTCTAGAGAGCACAATCCTATCTCAAAAACCACAGCTACCAGAAAGAAATACATTGGAATTTGCTGCGATCCCATATTTAGTGCGGAAAATGTAAAAAAAAAAAAAAAACTACAATGCTACACGAAAAAGAAATCATTTTAATCCTCGTAAAAGCTTTGGATAGGAAAAGGTAAAAAAAATGAAAAATTAAAAAAATTATTTGTTAATATTATATGTAGATTGATTAGAAGGCCTATTTAAAGACCTTTTATTGGTTACTTCGCGTTTAAAATAAACTAGACTTTCTTATTAAATTTTTCTTATTTTTTTTAACATAAAGAATACCCAGGGTATAACCGCACGATGGCAGGAAGTCGGCGGTTCTCTCGGCCTTCCGGGGAACTACGGCGGTAGGACTATTCCCCCCCTCCGGGGGGGTTCCCAGACCCCCGCCTTTGGTATTTGGGTGTCGGCGGCGGTTCCTCCGCCCCTCCCCTACGGGTATGGAAAACGTCCCCCCCTGATGTTCTCGTCGTGCGCGATCCCCTACATTCATGTAACTACCTTTACAAATAACTCGTTTGACAATATATAATTGCTAAGGTTTATAACATATGTCCCGCACCCCCGACTTCTCTA
>JABUQX010136003.1:15000-17909 GCA_015478945.1 Trachelipus rathkii | reverse complement strand
GATATATGAATGAAAATTTATTGAGAATTTTGGTTGGTTTGTGCATTTGTTTTTAGAGGGGTGAAATATTTGGAAAGATAATAAAATTGTACCCTGTAAATAATTGAGGTACATCTGCCTTTGTTTATTGAAGTTGTGGTATTATATATATAAACAGATTCTACTATTTTCTCTTTCTGTGTGTTGTTGGAGGTTTTGGGGTAATGGAGATGTTTTGTATGTCGATGTTGTGATTGTATTGGGTTCTGTGGTGGGTAGAGGGCCAAATTAAGGCGTGGCTTGTTAAATCATTTTTATGTTGTTGGGTTCGTCTTGTTAGATCGTTGGTTTCTTTATGTATATGGCGGGGCAATTTTGACAGGATTTGTATAGTGGCAGTTATGCTCAGTTGACGGTGGGGGTTTTTAAACAATGTTTTAGGGTGAACGTATTATTTTGGGTGAAATGTATGGAGTTGGGGAAGAATTGTTTAATGTTTTTATTATTGGGAAGGGGTATGGGGAGAAAAGTTTTGTTATTCATGGTGGTGGTGTTGGTGGGGTTGTAGAATTTTTGTTTGGCTTTATGGTAGGATTTAATGATTGGTAGTTTAATTTTGTAAATGTGGAGAAGAGAAATTTGGTTTCAGAGGCGAGGTGATTGGGGGAGCATATTCGTAGTGCTCTGATGTAAAGGGCTGTGAGAGTGGCTTGTTTTATGGAATTGGAATGAGTGGAATACCAGTGTATGTAAACGGGATTAGAGGAGGGTTTTCGGTAGACGGCGTATGTTAGGTGATTTGCTTTGTGCCAAGTTAGTAATGTGTCGAGGAATGGGAGGGTGTCGTTTGTCGAAAGTTCATGGGTGAAACTGATAGATGGATGCAAATTGTTTATATGGTTGAGTAGGTTGTTGAAGTCTATGTGTTTGGGTATGGCTGCGAAAACATCGTCGACATAGCGCAGCCATGTGATGTTTTGGGGAGATGTGTAGGGTATGATGTAATTATGTTCTAGGAGTTCTATATAAATGTTGGCAAGGATTGTAGAGAAGGGTGATCCCATCGAAAGGTCAGAGGTTTGTTTAAAGTAATTATCGTTGAAACTGAAGTAGTTATGGTTGAGGGTTAGTAGAATGAGTTTTTTGATGAGGGGGAAGGGGTAAGGAAGAATGATGTTGTTGTTGGTTATGTAATCTTCGAGTAGTTGTAAGGTGTGGTCTACGGGGACAGAAGTGAAAAGTGATTTTACATCGAAGCTTAAAAATTGATGGGTGGTGGGGTTAAGTTGGTGTTTTTTTTGTATAAAATCAGGGTTGTTTTTATATGAGCGGGGGAAATATTGCCAAGTAGGGTTTTTAATATGTTGGATAGCCAGGTTGATAGTTTGTAGGTATTGCAATTGGTGTTGGAAATTATGGGGCGTAGTGGGTGGTTTGGTTTGTGTAGTTTGGGGATTCCATAGAATTTTGAGATGCGTGTCATTTGGGCTTTGTTTTTATTGTGGATATCTGGGTGGTCTTTAGTAATCTTTTTTAAGTTACTGTTGAAGGTGTCGAAGGAATTTTTTTGTGGATTTTTAGTAAGGGGGGTATATGTATTAGGATCTTGGAGTAGGGTTTGGCATTTATTTATGTAGTCGTGAGTGTTCAAAATGACGATATTATTACCCTTATCACTTCTGGTTATGATGATGTTTTGATTTTTTTGTAGGGTGCTGAGGGCTTTGTAAAATAGAGCAGGGAGTTTTTCTTTTTTATTATTTGATGTAAGGCTATTGAGAAGGAAACCTTTCATGATATCTAGGTTGAGATTTTTATATGTATTTCTATTATTTTTTTCCCAATAATCGAAATTGCTGAAAAATTGGAGGTAATCTTCGCCTTTTTCCAAAGCAAAAGATAAGCCGTATCCGAGTAAGGTGCGTTCATGGAAATTTGGAGTGTAGTTTGACAGATTTTTTATAATAATGTGGGAAGAGGAGGTGCACCAGAAGCTGTTTTTGAAGATTAGGTGGAATTTTTGATTAAGTTTTCTGTTTTTTTTTTTATAAGAATGTTGTTTTTATATGTATGAGCAGCATCTAGTAGGTTAGTGAAATGTAAGTGATTGGTTGGGTGGAAATTATACCATGTGGTTTGGAATTTTTTAAATAAATAATTGCATTTTCTGTAGGATGCTGAAATTTGTAGTTTTGTTTTTTGGATAGTTTCTTTTAATATGGATTTGTATAGTTCCGGGAATGGATTATGTTTGTTGGTTTTGTAATGGGTGGGTATTAAAGTTTTGGGGATTACTAAGTTTTGTAGACATTTTTTTAAAAGGTTAAGTTGAGATTTTTGTATATTGGCTGAGATCATTCGGGTTCGATATTTATAATAACAGCCTCTCAGTGTAGGATTTAAGTTAATGAATATTATTTGAAAACTCCTTCATTTACACCAAGGGAAACATTTATGATTTTAATTTTCTAATATTCATCGGGTGGGGGATGTTAATATTGGAGAGGATAAAATCAAGTTAATTTATTCCAATTTTATAACTATAATGTAGAAATATAAACTATTCGAGGTGTCTGTCATTTTGTACGGGATTTGTTGTGCTAAGCACTCATTGTCGGGAGTGTGCTTAGCACAACACATCCCGTACAATATATATATATATATATATATATATATATATATATATATATATATATATATATATATATATATATATATATATATATATATATATATATATATATATATATATATATACACATTGATTACGAGTATTAATTAAAAAGGGTGTGTGAGATATAATGAATTAAAATTATCATTAAAACTTTAAGCGTGGGATAACACTAAATTTATATTTATAGATAACGGATGAAACGAATTAGTATCACTTCTAGATAACGAGTTACCAGGTTTTCCTCTGCACATTTTCG
>JABUQX010136003.1:0-10000 GCA_015478945.1 Trachelipus rathkii | reverse complement strand
TGGTCTAACAACAAGTGGAGGGTAAACGACAACATGCTTGATACTGCAACAGAACCAGAAATCAATCCCTCATTTGTCAGAATATTCTTTCCAGAGCCTTTTGGTTCAATTGAGTGACACTGTTGTCAAAGATCTCTACAGATCAGGCTTTATGGTTGCAGGATAACTCAGGCCATAAAGACAGGTGTACTTCCAACTGATCTGGATATTTAAAATTGGTCCTGTAAGCCACTCTCAGTGGTTAACAACTGCAAATAGGATTTTCTCATAAGGGTTTCAAACATGGCCTTAAAGGCAAACAACTTGAAGACGTTACAACTGCTTGTGGAATACATGGTTGGCGTGTATTCATCCCTGCTTGTTTACAATCAAATCGAAATTCTCTTGTGTGGAAGGACCTCGCCACATTTTATCAATTGAAGCTCCTAAAATATCAGAAGAAGGCAGTAGTGATATGTTGGTAACAAATTCAACGTTCATCTTGCCTTACCCAGTGGAAATGGTATCAGACACTTTTTGCTCGGAAGACCAAGAAGAAAGGAAAGCAGGGGTCTAGAAGATATTGAATTAAGGAATGAAGATTATGATACACCAGGAGACCTATTTGTTCGGCCTAGGAAAACACCTGCAATGTAAATCCAAATGCAACTTCCCTTTTGAAACTGATAGACTGGTCAGAAAGTGGCGGCGTGAAACCTCCATTACTTCTAAAACTCAAAATATCAGAAAGCCAAGAAAGTTTGTTGAAGAGCCAATGCAAGCTCCAAAGTGGCCATGTCATGGAAAGTCCATAGGGAGGTGTGTGAACCAAGGCTTCTAACAGAGTGTATACTAATGAGAAACGAGAAGGATTCATTAGAGGCCAGGAAGCAAAAGAAGAATGATGTCTAGGAATGAATCAAATCAAGATTTGATGAATATTGTTGGTTAAAGTTACAATGTGTTTCAGTGTTTGATAATAGAGACAAAAATATAAATAAAATTGTTTGAGTTCACAAACTACCTTTTTGAGCAAACTTTTTCTTGAAGTTTATATTAAGTTATCCCCTTTTTCGGAAATTTCAATATGCATTATAATCAAGCGCAAATTTATCAAGGTAAATGTTTATGAATAAGGAAAACCTTTAAATTAGGATATTACACAATCGTACATTTTTTGATCCCCTCATTGACAAAAAACACCAATTTTTATTTTTGCTCTCCAAATTGCCACGCGCTAATTTGTTAGAACTTTTAAGGTAGCTGAAACCCCACAAGAATGGTATCTCCAACGATGAATCACTTCTAGAATGTAAGTTTAAAATAGCATGAAGAGGAGTTTGATCGTGTGACAAAAAATTATTTACAGAAGTAGCCGCCTTATCTGCAAACTCCCTGGAAACAGGCAAATTGATAGTGACGATGGTGGTTTTTCAGCAAATAAACCTATTGAAGATGAAGAGGATTTGACATGTTTGACTTGATAAATCTACGGTCGAAATTGAAGATACCTTCAGCTCACCTTCAAAGGAATCACAACCAAGGGAACCTCATCGAAAAAAATTGAAGAGACAGTCAACAAGGAGCAAAGATAATTCAAATTAAATCTAGAAAGAGGAGATGGAGGCTCTACGAAAACATGCAGATGCTGCCTACAGAAGAGAATTCTTTCATGTGATGGCATTGGGCCAAGGTTTTTATTATTATCAGTGCTTGTAAGCAAATATTTATCAGCCCTCCTCATCAGTCGAGATCGAGCGTTTTAGTGTAGGTGGAACAAACACCTCTAAAGGAACAGGCTCTCGCTGATACCATGTTTAAATGTTTCGCACCACAATTTGAGAATTTGAATTTGAGTATTGAATGATATCTATCTTTATCTTAGAGGAGTATATTATTATTGATTTCATTTATTTGAGTTATAGCTTTTATTTTGGTTTTCAGTTGATTAATTGAGGTCTGTTCTTTCATTATTTTTATTCTTTATATTGTAGCTAGTTAAAGAAATCTTCTTGTAAATTGTAATTATGTTAAAACATAAAAGCTAGTAGCTAAACTTTGTTAATACCTACTGGGAAAATGGAAATGGAATATTTTTTGAATAAATACAAACATAAGTTATTAATATTATATTTGCATTTATTATTCTCCTTAAAGATACTATTTTAATTTATAAAATAAATATACTTGATGTCAACCTAAATAAGAAACAAAATGACTAATTATTGTTGTACAGGAAATGCAACTTGAGTTGCCTAGCAGTACACAAAATGTTCAATCTTATTACTGTGTATTTATTATATTAATTAAAGTATCGGTATCGGTATCGGTACACAAAAACAGAGTAATGGTATCGGTATCGGTAATGGTATCGTATCTCTGTCGAGACATTCTAAAAATATATATATATATATATATATATATATATATATATATATATAGCATATATATATTTATGTTGTTATATATATATATATATATATTATTATATATATATATATTTATATATATATATATATATTATATATTATTATGAGTATATATTATTATTATTGTGTTGTTATTATATATATATATATATATATATATATATATATATATATGTATATATATATATGCAATTTGTCTGATAGTTTCAATACCGTTAGGTTAGGTTAATTTAAGTTAGGTTTGGTTAGGTTAGGGTCAGGTTATAGGTTATAGTCTGGTAATAGGGAAGAAGGTTAGACGGAGTTAGATTTCATCTAAATTGAACTACTTATCTGAAAAGCATTAAAACAACTGATCCACTTTTATTGATTTCGTTCCCGAGTCAAACCTTTATAAATAGTCTATATATATATATATATATATTGTATATATATATATATATATATTATATATATATATATATATATTATTATATAAAGTATATATATATATATATATATATATATATATATATATATATATATATATATATATATATATATATATATATATATATATATATATATATATAAATGTTATTATTATAAATATAGTTTTTATCTTTGTTATTATTATTGTTATATATATATATTATATATTATATATATATATATATACATATACATATATATATATATATACATACAATATATATATATTACTATATACATATATCCTTTAACACTATATTTCACACAAAATTAACTATATTTTACTGATGCTATTCTACCTTCACCAAACAATACTTTAACATCTTCTACCAACACAAAATCAATCATACTTTTCACTTCGATACCATCTCTACCAACAGCAACTCTAGTATACTTAAGAATACTCTTGTGTTTAAAGAAAGTATTATTCGCACACATTCCATTCTCCTCAAAGAAATCAATCACCTTCCTACCATTCTCATTTCTCCCGACACCCCAAAACCACCTGTTATACCATCCCTTCTCTGATCACTTATCCAACCATTTAGGTCACACAACACAATCAATCTTAAGCTCCTACTCACCCCATCTAAAACAAAACATCATTCAACTTATCCCCGAAAATCGAATTCTCTTCAACATTAACCTTTGATGGACCATGTGACACAACCTTACATACCTTGACCTTTTCAAGCTTAAATTTAAACAAATCTATCATAGCTCTATACAACAAATCACTCATCTATATACAGAGTTCTTACGACGCGGGCGGGTAGCGCGCCGGGCTAGAGTCTTCGGAAAGCACACCAGCCCCAAAGACATACATGGAGAGATCAGCCCCATCCACCAGCGGCGCTGTTGAAGAAGCGCCAGATCACCGCATTGCCTTCCATTAAGCGCACTTCTAGCAACTTAATGTACTTCTTCACCATTTTTAACTTTTTCAACATAGCGTGGGACCTCCTTGTCAAGTCGCCACGCCAGTTGAAGGCCAGTGCATTGAACTCTAAGAGTTTTCCCCGAACGCTGCTTAACCCACTCTTCTATAACAGATACCTAGTAGTAGTCGACCTTCAGCTGTACGACTGCCTCAAGGGCGCAAGCGTTCGCATCTGCGGCTACCGTGGTGTCAACAACCATAGCGTAGCTTCCCTGGAGTGGGAATCGCAGGCTCTAGGAGGACTTGCCAGCCCCTCTTTTCTAGCTCTGATTTAAAAACTCCATTCGCTCGGTTTCCGCGGACAACTCCCTCTTTTCATTAAATGCCTTTTGTCAAACAGATCCATCCAGGTTCGGTGCTCTTCTATTCTGTCACTCCAATTTACTCTGGCAATAGAAGCGTGTTCAGCACGATTCTTCACTGGTAGTGTCTATAGTGCATTACTTATTTGCTCTTCGCGATTCTAATGACATCGTTACTTCATATCTCAGCGACGATACCAATTTTTCTCTCTTGCGTCTAATTTTATAGCTCTGTGCAGGCTGTCTTTTCTCAAGCGTCAACTTTCACTAATGCTATGAAATATTTATACCAATGGGTACACGGTAACTCCCATATGGCTTCAATTTTTCCCCACCAAACCTCAGCAGGTCTTCTTTAAGCATAAAAAAAAGGAAATCGAAGAAGCTAGCCACCGCTTCTCATTTAGCGAACTTACTAACCTTATATATGGTTCGCCCATTCTCCTGTAACTTTACAGGTCAAATTTTCTAGGGCTCATCCCTAGATGACCACTTAACACTCAGTGATTCCCAACCGTGTTTTTTCCCAATTCACGGCCACCACTATAGTGACGGACTTGCGAACTTTTGTGTTGGGCACTCTTGTTACAATAATAATAAATAATAATAATAATAATAATATTAATAATCAATATAATAATAATAATAATAATAATAATAATAAAATAATAATAATAAAATAATAATAAACTAATAATAATATAAACTAATAAATTAATAATAATAATAATAATATAATAATAATGAATAAATAATAATCAATAATAATAATAATAATAATATATAATAATAAATAATAATAAAAATAATAATAATATAATATAATAATAATAATAATATAATAATAATAAAATAATAATAATAATAATAATTAATTAATAATAATAATAATAATAATAAAATAATAATAATAATAATACTATAAGTAATAAGATATCGTTTAAATTTAAAAATATCTATAAAACATCCCTGGTTAAAATTTTGAAAAGGTGGGGTTTGCGGTTTAGAATCGATTAATAATATTAATGGAAAATTTGTGCTTGGCATGCTTAGGCCAGGCCGCACAAAAATTTGTTTGTTAGGTCTGATGTTTGATAACGCTACACGCATATTTTCCTCAAGATTCAGCAATCTATTTCTTGTTTTGCAATTTTACTGTGACTTCATTTAGCTCATGAGAAAGCTATTCACAAAAGTCCATGATGTTGAAAAGTTGGCAAAAGGAACATCGTTGCGTCTGCTTATTCTACTAGGTTGCAGGATAATCCTTTAAATGTATACTAAACCAAACGAAAGAAGCCACTAATAAAGTCAGTCTTCTCAAGTTAATTTTTCAGTAAAGAATCAGCGCAGAGATCATTAAATTCGTCTCATTTCAAGTACGCTGTGAATATCTAGTTCGTTCATCAATATCCTTGCCAGTGAAATGGGGGGAAACAATCCCACTCAAGACTTCAATTACTAAATCGGAAAGAGAAGGAAAGTATTATCTACCAATGGCATATTGCAAATTTTTGATAAATGAATTCAGAGAATGAGGCTCTTTTAGCTTTCCTGCTTCTCTATTTACGTTTCGAAAATCTTTAAAAAAGATGATGGAAAATTGAAAAATAATCTTTTTCTCACAATTGACAGACTTCTAAAGAAGCTACACCCTCTTTCCTCATGGAACATACCTTAAATTTCTATTTATTGCTGCGAAGAGACTTCTTGAGTTTCTTGCTTCGTCCTCTGCAATGAAGTATTTTAATTCATTTAAGACATTCAACTAAGAACGAAGAACAAGATTTCTGACAATATATATCTGTAAACACCAATCTATCAAATTTTGCAGCAACCTAGAATGGGAAAATGCCATCATCTGTTTCTCTTCTCTATGTTCATCAACCGTAGACGACTTTTGGTCTCCTTTGGAGTGTTACACTATCCGTGAAGAATACAGCGAAGTTTAGTAATCTCACTCACGAGATACCCATCTACTTCTGTTATGTTAATAATAATGAACATATGATGCAGCCCACCTTTCACACAATTTTTTCAAAGAGTCTACACTTCAAAGATCGCGATACTTTAATGTAATTTTATCATCTTTACACCACCCCTCGAGTTTCAAGTTAGCATATCTTCAGTGCGAACCAGATCTCACCACAATTTTTCCTACTATTGCTTCTCTGTGCAGAATCAGAAAGCAGTGAGTTATTATCAATGATCCATTTCCCTCTAAAGCTCGCGCAGTCAAATTCCTTTTATTACCCTGCAATTCCTGTCTATTGATGGAGCCACCATCAGTACATATCCACAACCAGTAGTCCGTTCCTTGAAAGACTATGGTTATTGAGATAGGAAGAGACGGAAGCGAAAATATCATCGGCACCGGCGTTACTAGTTGTTTCCAACTCTTTGGCAAAACCAAAACGCTCCACGATATATTTTACCGTCAATAAATCTACAAAATCCAAGAAGCTGATTTTTGGCAGTAATATCAGTACTTTCATCTATTTGTAAAACAAATTTATGGTGAGTTTTTATTTTATCTGTGACTCGTTCATTTATATTTAATAACATTTCAAATATTCTACATCTAATAGTATTGTTTGAGAGAAGAACCTTTGAAATTTGATCTCCCGTATCTTGCCCAAGTATGGTTTCAAAGATAATTTTGCACGCCGGGATAATGATATCCTCTCCAGTTGTATGAGGTTTCAATTTCTTGGCGAATAGTTTGGCAACTTTAAATGAAGCTTTGAGAACAGTGTCACTTTTGGTAAATCTCTTCAACATTCTATTACCAATTTTCTCTCTTGATTTTCTAATAGCCTTGAAAAAATATGAGCCGGTTTTTGGGATACAACTGGTCTGCTTTCGTAGGCAAAGATATTTCTTAAGGTTTGCTGGGACTCATGCTTCATTTCTTGCGTTCACTACACACTAAGCACAGGGGACATGAATATCTGCTTCGTTGTTTCATGAAAATCCGTAAGACAAAATAACTCTAAATACGTTCTTTCTTTAAAGAAATTCTTTTGATGCTGAAGATACAGGAATGATAATGTTCAAATTACTCTCACTTAAAGTAAGTGGTATAAGTTCGCTCTCCTCGAGTTTACGTTTTCTTATTACAAACTTATCCATTTCAGAATTGATCACTTATGTAACACTTCACAACCCTAGTAACATAATTAATTTATTTACTTATTGACTCTACTCTACTGATTCTACCCAAAGCACAAGCTTCTGTGAGCAATATATATTATATATATATATATATTATAACTATTATATATATATATATATACTATATTACTACTATATATATATATATATATAATATAGTAATATAATATATTATATTATTATAATATATATATATAATATATACATATATAATTAACTTTAGGAGAGAGGAGATTAAAGCCTTTTTAAGAATTTTTGCCTAATAAATTGAAAACGTAATTTTATTAAAATGGTTAAAGATGTTACAACTTAAATTTAAAATCACCACGGCACCCTGACAAGATCCGCGGCACCCTACGTGCACCGTCCCGCGCGCGCACACACCGGAGGAACACGAAGTCTGGGACGAATATTCTACGTGAATATCATATACACACAAACACCGCAGATACTTAAAACATCCACTGAAAAACTCAACTTGTCTATCCGACGCCCTATGACCTGGATACGTGCATATCTTTCCCAGAAAATCTCTGAGGGCCTCGCTGATCGCAATCTCTTTTACCCGAGACTTCTGACTTCTACATAGCCCTCCTACTAACATGCACTTTCATCGATCGAAAACGATGAATGATCGGCTCGATTGCAGTATCACTGTCCTGGCCTCCACAATCCCCGTCACTACACCTGCTAGATCCATCCAAAACGAAAGCGATCCGTATCTCCACTGGAGCCTTCCGACATCCGTCCACCCAGAAGAAGTGAAGTTTGAATCCAATGATTGAGCCACTCTCTATCTGAAGAGATACATCATGTGTACCAAGATATCTTCGTATTTCAAACCGCCCCAAGTACCGTTCTGCTTTTACACCGAATCCCAATTACATTTGGCCAATTTGGCAAAACACGGTTCATGAATTCCGTTAAATTCCTTAACATTCTTTTTCAAAGGTCGCTGTCTTTCTCTTGTGAAGAACGGGTACACCACCTTGTCTATCGTCCACCTGCCTCAACCATTTGCTTGGCTTTGACCTCTCTCTCCAAATCACCATCCTGCTGCCCTGTTAAAAGCATCATTCCTGTCCTCATCAGCAGTTCACGAATGATTTATCCAGTGTTACTGACGGCTCCAAACATGGGGAGCAATGGGGCGCTAATCTGCTATCTTCTGACCCGCAACTCTCTCCATATGCCCTCCCCTTATGCTCTCAACTGCTTTCAGCAGAATTAACTGTCCTATAGATGATTCGCCACGCTTTTCGAATTCATAATCCTTAACCTATTGTCACATCTTAACTTCAGATTCGCCCCACTTGCGCGCTCACAAGCGCTATACAACACCCTTAATTCTTTAAACAGCAACACGACATGTGATTCACTACGTTAGCCGCTTGCTCTTCACACAACCAAATTTTTAGACTGCTCCTAATCCCGTACAAAAGCTACAATCACTCCACTTTTATGCGGACCACCAGCCTACATCTGTTAGAGTAACTGGCAATGAAATCGCTCGACAAAGTTAGGCAAAGATGGCCGCCTTCCCTGCTTCTCGGACGTTGTTCCAGGTACCTCCGGAGCCATCTCGACAAGGCCGCCCTTCCCATCAACCGATACTCTGCTCTCCGACATCCGCTTTCGATCTTGTGGCAAGATGCCACTGGACGAGTGATCGCAGGGGAGGGAAACTCAGGAAACATAAAGCCCGTCACCCTCAGACAATTGCGTCTGAGCAGTTGGTCTCGCCCACAGAACGAGAAGTGCTACACGACAGTGATACTTGGCACCCTCGTATTGGCCACACCAATATCACATCACAAGCACTATTGCAGGATACCTACCTCCATTTGACAAGTTGCCGTCGCCACACCTCCTCAATCTAGCTATCACCACTCAACTCGCTATCACACACTTGAATTGTTCTTCCATCGCCGTCTCCTGACCCTATACCGCTCTCGCTCATCATTCCTACTATATACGCGTCCATAACACTCAATCATAAAAGATTATCCGCCTCATATCTCACACTCACATCGAATCATTCCCCACCTCTCACAAGAAACCATTATTCCTGTCATCATTCAAGAAGCATAAATATTCCCTATAACATGATGATTTGTACTGTATTATAAGGACTTATTATAATGCCCAAGAGATAAATTTATTTAGTTCTTATATTATTTTGGGCTGACACAAGGGCTACCGATATTACATGTCACCATTCAAACGTCTTTCATTTTGACATCCCAAACATATATTAGACGTTCCTCCATAGGTACTGATTTTTCAGACCAGTGTGGTCGCTCTTTGGTGAGCCGTAGTGGGCGATCCTGTACACTGAATCTCTATATATACTTATATATTGCTATATAACTATTATATATATACATATACTATATATATATATATCACCTACTATATATATATTAGTATATATATATATTGATATATAACTTATATATATATATATGAGTTCCTGTGGACAAAACCAGCAGCGGCCCACAGTGGAACCGGCCACACTAGATGAATAATCAACTCCCATGGGTGGTCCTGGCTCATACTAATCTAAATGTTGTAAAAAGAAAATATTGATGGCAAATAATAGTCTCAAATAGAAATAACATAAGAAGATTGGCTAAAAAAGATGTATTTAGGCTTTACAGTATATAGTCCTATTGTTCACCATAACAAAATTACAATCTCTCTTT
>JABUQX010136002.1:22500-25000 GCA_015478945.1 Trachelipus rathkii | reverse complement strand
TTTCCCGTCTCTTCATCACAGCTCTAACAACTTCCACATTGGTCTTCCACAACGAGGGTTGCCTTCAACATTTTCTCGGCCCTCTTTGAAAGCGCTGTGCCAGTTAAAAACCCATAATTCTCGATAGAGTGGCATTCCCATAAGCTTCGTTTAAAGAAGCAAATGTCTCAGTGGCAGACTTGTTACGTTTCTCACAGAATTTGATAGCGTGCCGCTGTTCAATATTTACCTGCATCGCAAAAACGTAACGAGGATAGAAAACACGCCCATACACAAAAAGATGTAGTGCAGATATATATATTATATATATATATATATATATATATATATATATGTTATATATATATATATATATATATATAGGTATGATATATATATATATATATATATAGATATATATATATATATATACGGTATATATATATAGGTTAGAACACAAGCCCATACATAAGCAGATGTAGTGCAAGACTGACTTTATAAATCTGGTTAAAACTGGTATGGATATGCAGCCTAGGTAACTAGCTACCTACTCGTATACTTCACGGAGGAGCTACATTACTCAGTCGTTCATGGGATATTCAGTAAACTTACTTTTGGGACAGAGGAATATATATATATATATATATATATATATATATATATATATATATATATATATATATATATATATATATATATATATATATATATATATATATATATATATATGCAGATAAACTACTTTAACGTAGTATTTATTTTATATAGAAAGGAAAGCCCTTGGATTAAAATTTTTTTCTTTTATTTAGTTACACAATATTAGAAAGACATATTGATTATAAAACAGATTTTTCATAAAAACAGTTAAAAAAAGTTACAATGATTGCAAGCTTTCGTCTCCATCAGGGAGACCTCTTCAGGCAAAGGAACAACGCATCTGAAAACTGCTAACGTAGAAAGCACCTATTGTTGGTTGGTTATCTTTTTCAGAGAATTTTGGAAGTATCTTGAAGATTTCATATATTCATTTTGCAAATGGTCTAATTTTACCTCACCAGGTTGTTTATTAAAATTGTTCGAATTATAGATATAGAATGATTCCAGGATTTTTCTTGCATTTGTATTAGTAACATTTCCAATGTTTTTCATATTGTCAATGATGATATGGTGATTAAAGGATCTTCTGTGATATGTAAGAGCTGAATTAATACTGTCATTTCTTAAGTCTATTGAGTGTTGGTTTTTTCTTCTTGAAAAATCTATGG
Source organism: Trachelipus rathkii (assembly GCA_015478945.1). Classification (NCBI taxonomy): domain Eukaryota; kingdom Metazoa; phylum Arthropoda; class Malacostraca; order Isopoda; family Trachelipodidae; genus Trachelipus; species Trachelipus rathkii. The sequence continues at coordinate 23,756 of JABUQX010136002.1, read as the reverse complement.
TTTCACCTACATATATCTTTTCACAGGATGTACAAGGTATTTGATAGACGCAGCTGTCAGAAACATTTTCTTTACATTTAGGGGGTCTAAAAGTATTTTTCAGAGAAATAAGATTGGAAGGGATAAGAGTAATATTTTTAGATATATATATTTTTTAATATTATGTAGTGGGAAATGAGGTATAGGTAGAAAAGAAGAATTTTTTGTTTTTGGAGGATTGGAACCATAATAACTCCTTTTAGCTTTTTTGTAAGCTTGATTAATAATATGATTGGGATATAATAAGGTGGTAAAAGTTTTATGTAAATACTTTGTTTCGTATTTTAGTAAAGGTGGGGAACAAATACGGAATGCACGCAGAAATAGAGAAGAAAGTATGCCAATTTTTGTATTTTTGGAGTGATGTGAAAACCAGTGAATATAGTTAGGAGTGAAAGTAGGTTTTCTGTAAATGGTATATTGTAAATGGGATGAATGCTGCCAACTGACTAATGTATCTAAGAATGGAAGGGTATTTATTATTGGAAGGATTTTCTAACACTCAATAGACTTAAAAAAAGACAGTATTAATTCAGCTCTTACATTTAATAGAAGATCCTTTAATCACCATATCATCATTGACAATATGAAAAACATTGGAAATGTTACTAATACAAATGCAAGAAAAATCCTGGAATCATTCTATATCTATAATTCGAACAATTTTAATAAACAACCTGGTGAGGTAAAATTAGACCATTTACAAAATGAATATATGAAATCTTCAAGATACTTCCAAAATTCTCTGAAAGAGATAACCAACCAACAATAGGTGCTTTCTACGTTAGCAGTTTTCAGATGCGTTGTTCCTTTGCCTGAAGAGGTCTCCCTGATGGAGACGAAAGCTTGCAATCATTGTAACTTTTTTTAATTGTTTTTGTGAAAAATCTGTTTTTTAATCAATATGTGTCTTTCTAATTTTGTGTAACTAAATAAATGGAAAAATTTTAATCCAAGGGCTTTCCTTTCTATATATATATATATATATATATATATATATATATATATATATATATATATATATATATATATATATATATATATATATATATAAGAAAGAAAGATATATGTATATATAGTATAGAATATATGTCTATTATTCACATATATATATATATATATATATATAGATATATATATATATTGATATATCTGTATGTTGTTTCTTTTTTATATATATATATATATATATATATATATATATATATATATATATA
>JABUQX010136002.1:15000-17500 GCA_015478945.1 Trachelipus rathkii | reverse complement strand
TTATACTTCAGTTGAACTTTCTCCATTTCATCAATGAACTTTTCCTTGTCGATTTTCATATTATTCGGATGAAGGTACAAAAGAAAGAGAGCCATTTCATTGGAATCTGAAAATCTCTCCTTCAAGGACAGGGTCCAATATTTGGCTCGGGCTGAGCCCAATTTTCACACCCCCCCCCCTCAAATTGAACATAAAATTCGGAATTTTCAGCCGATTTTGACCCTATAAACAAACTGTAGCTTTTTTTGCCCTCTAAATCGTTGTTTTGACATTTTTAGTATCAACTTCCATAATTTTTTACGAAATAACTTCAAACTTGAAATATGCATAGATGGGTCCATACCTACAATTAGTCAAATTTTTTTTTTTTTTTTTTTTCGATTTTTTGAGTTTTCTGCTCAGCGTTGTCCAAAGCCCACTTTTTGATTTTAAAAAATTGTGATAATTTTTTTCCTGTTTGGGAAGTGGATGAAATTTTCAGGGCATATGTAGTCGGAAGAGATGCACATTTTTACTTAGATAGTTTCCTTGTATATGCATTAGTTTTGGATTTGTTCTTGAAACAAATTTTCAAAAAAAATTTTTTTGGAAATTTTTTAAAAATTTTCTTTTGAGTATACAAAAACATTATCTAAGTAAAAGAGGTGCATCTTGCCCGATTATACAAGCCCTGAAAATTTGATGTTGATCGGATGAGTAGAAAAAAATATATATATCAATTTTTCACTTTTCCAAAAATTCAAATGTTTATATATTTATGTAATATATATATATATATATATATATATATATATATATATATATAGGGAAGAGTATAGTATGGAGGGTGTACAGAAATGGGGTTGAGGGACAAGGTATTACACATATATATATATATATATTTAATATATATATATATATATATATATATATATATATATATATATATATATATATATATATATATATATATATATATATATATATATATTATTTTAAAAAAATTCACATCCCGAATTCCAGGAGGGGGCAAGTGCCCCTCCTTGCCCCTATGTGCGGACGCCCATGCTCGAATATTAAAACAAACAATGGCTTTTTATATGGGAAAGGTTGTTTTTTTTAACCAAATATTTTTAGAATTTATCATGGAAAATGAAGTATAATGACTTAATATTTTTTATAAAAATTAAATTATTTTGTTCGGAAACTTCATAAAGAGAAAACCGTTAATTAAAATATTTGAAAAGATAAGCTTTTTGACAAGATATTTGTTTGTTATTAACATATCACAACGTTGCTTACATTAGACTCAGACATAATAGCAATAATTTTTTTTTATTTTTTTTTTTTTTTTTTTTATAATCGTTTGATTTTCAGGATAATAATCTCACTTATCACCACTCGCCTTTTTCATATTTCGTTTATATGAAAACTTTGTGAGCTGCCCAGGAATTTATCTTAAAATGTTGGCAGAATCTGACAGTTACTTCTCTTAAATTTTTCCTTAATAAAATCATGATAATAATTTACTATATTTGACTATTTGTTCCGAACTTGCAGTAAGCTTTACAAGTTATAATTGTAATTTGAAAAATAATGTTTTGAATGAGAAACAGAAAATAGAAAGGATATCTTTTAAATTTTCATTGGAATACTTTTGAATGATTCGTTTTTAAAAAAGTTTATTAAGTACCCTACAAATTGAAAGTTGCATTATTATTATTATTATTATTATTATTATTATTATTATTATTATTATTATTATTATTATTATTATTATTATTATTATTATTATTATTATTATTATTATTATTATTATTATTATTATTATTATTATTAAACTAAAAATTGTAAATAAATATTGAAAATGCAACGAAAATTTTCTAATAAAATATTAGAAATATACGAAAAATCACGAACAAACGATGCTTTTATTAAATTCGAAATTAATTTACCTTTTTTGAATCATTTTTACTTAATTAATTATAGAATAGGAAAGTTTCCAATTAATTTCTAATTTCTAATAATTTTTAAAATATAACCCAACTTTTGAAAAATAAATATGTTAACATTAATTTTTTTTTAAAGTATATTATATTTATATACATACATTTGATATTATAAAATTATTATTATTCAAATATTGAATCAATTGAACTTTTCCAAACTCTCTCTCTCTCTCTCTCTCTCTCTCTCTCTCTCTCTCTCTCTCTCTCTCTCTCTCTCTCTCTCTCTCTCTCTCTCTCTCTCTCTCTCTCTCTCTCTCTCTCTCTCTCTCTCTCTCTCTCTCTCTCTCCTCTCTCTCTCTCTCTCTCTCTCTCTCTCTCTCTCTCTTATTTCTGATGTAATATATTATCATTATTACAAATAACACTCTTTAGTGTTGCGGTTTCATTGTGTCATAGACTATAAGCCCTTTTTTAAGATTTTGAACTCGGATAAAGAGAATGAGATATATATGCGAACGATGTTATTGGTTTTGTGATGGTTGGTTCTGATTGTCCAAAATTTCGATTCGTTC
>JABUQX010136001.1:27500-37154 GCA_015478945.1 Trachelipus rathkii | reverse complement strand
CCGATATTGGGCTAGGCAATTGAAGAATGCTTCTATTTTGTTCAGAAGAGTCTAACCATTGATTGTGATAAGGATGAAATTAATAGATTGGCATATTGGATAATAATAATGTTAATAGTAATAATAATGATGGTGCTAGTGGTGATAGTGATAATATTAATAATAACACCCCCTCCTTGAATAGGTCTCTGCTCGTGGTGGCGCATTTAATATATATATATATATATATATATATATATATATATATATATATATATATATATATATATATATATATATATATATATATATATATATATAGTATATATATATATATATATATATTTGTTGTCTGTGAGGAAAAGGATCTAGGAGTATTAATTAATAAGTATTTAAAGCTTGCGAAACAATGTGCTGAAGCTGTTAAGAAAGCAAATAAAGCTCTGGGCTTTATTGCCAGAAACTTCGAATATAAATCTAAAAATATAATAGTTTCTCTCTATAAAACATTAGTTAGACCTCATCTGGAATACGCAGTATAGTTTTGGAGTCCATACCTCAAAAAGGACATAGGAAAAATTGAAAGAATTCAAAGAAGGGCAACCAAATTAATACCAGAATTGAGAGGTAAGTCATACGAGCAACGACTACGCGAATTAAATATACATTCTTTAGAGACAAGAAGACTGGAAAATTAATAGAAGCTTTCAAAATACTAAATAAATTTGACAATATCGATTACAGGCAATTCTTTAGATATGATTTTAATGATGTAACACGAAGTAATGGGCATAAACTTTGTCATAAACGATTTCAAACCAATATATAGCAAAGAATTTCTTCACTTACGATGTAATTGAGAAGTGGAATAATCTTTCTTATGAAATAGTGAACAGCGGCAACATCGATTTATTCAAAAAAAAGTTAGATAAACACTTTTAAGGAAATTGGTCTGTGAACTTCAATTCAACTCGATTTTTACTTTATTCAAATACTAGAATTAGTAGTAACCTGAATATGGTAAAATCAAACTAGAACAATTGAAATCATTTAGTAAATATTAAAAATACATCATATAAAGAATTCCGCTTTTTACTTGTAATAGCTTTGATGTTCATGGCTTGCAAAGTATCCGTTCTAAGAAGGTGATCTAATCGATCGCATTATCACCTTAACTAGCAATAAATAGCTTTGATGTTCACCTCATAGAACATATCTGTTACAAATAACTATAATAAATAACTGTAATAAATAACTGTAATAAATAGCTTTGATGTTCACCGCATATAACATATCTGTTCTAAGACGGTGATCTAATCAATCACACTGAGTAGGAAAAATAATTCAAAAACAAAATTTCACACACTTGTAGCACTATGATGTCTGATGCTTAGAAACGGATCTGTTCTAAGTGAGCAAACTCGTAAGTCACATTGACAGTGGACACATCCAACACAATAAATAAATAAAAATACTTAACAGACTATGATGTTTGTTGATTGGAAGCAAATCTGCTCTAAGTCGGAAATTATATCACATTGACAATGGACACATCCAACACAATAAATAAAAAAAATATTTAACAGAATATAACGTTTGCTGCTTAGAAACAGATCTGTTCTAGTGAGCAAACTCGTATGTTACATTGAAATAGGTAAAATAATATACTTATTTCAAAAATGCATAACAGATCTGTTTTAAAGCAGTGGACATATCCAACACATTAAATAAACAAAAATATTTAACAGACTAGCCTTGAGTCTTTGCTAGTCGTCTTCTTCTTATTGTACAAACACTTTTGTCCCGCTTGAGCATGCTTCTATTATAATGTTCTTGTTCTTTATTATTTATCCGTGTAATTTTTCTTTTTGTTCATGCTTTTTATTTTCTTTTCTTTTCTTTTTCTTTTTCTTTTCTTCTTCTTCTTCTTCTTCTTCTTCTTCTTCTTCTTCTTCTTCTTCTTCTTCTTCTTCTTCTTCTTCTTCTTCTTCTTCTTCTTCTTCTTTTTCCTCTCAATGTAATTTTTTATTCTTCTTCTTCTTCTTCTTCTTCTTCTTCTTCTTCTTCTTCTTCTTCTTCTTCTTCTTCTTCTTCTTCTTCTTCTTCTTCTTCTTCTTCTTCTTCTTCTCCTTCTTCTTCTTCTTCTTCTTCTTCTTCTTCTTCTTCTTCTATTTTTGTTCAATATTTGAAATTAATTTCATTTTCATTCCTTTGTTTACCTTCTCTGGTTCATTTGCATTTTCATTTTGTGTGCGTGTTTTTGTGCTTGTATGTTTGTGAATGTATCTTTATGTGAGATAACATTCATGTTTAACGAAAACAGTGAAGAAATGCAAAGATAAATAATTCTCTAACCTATTATCGTTAATCACTACCCACAAAAATGAGTGAGAAAAATTACGTAAAACTTCATTTCATCTTTTTAAGGTAATTAATTATTCACTACTGACGAGACAACACTCCGATGTGAGCCTTAGACTTTGCTTTATTTTCATTTTTGTTTGTTTTTATTCTTTTGGTTTTCCTTTCATATTTAAACACACACAAAGAAAAACAAGACAACTCTCCGATGAGTGTCTTTGAATTTACTTTACTCGTCTTTGTTTTGTTTCCTTGTTTTTTTTGTTTTTTTATTTGTTTTTCTTTCATTTTTCTTTATAAAAACAAAACAAGACAAAACTCCAATGACAGCTTTAGTCTTTGCTTTATTTGCCCATGTTTTTTTTTAAACACTTTTTTTTTTAAAAAAAAAAACAAGTTTCTTTCTTCATTTCATCTTTTTAGTTTTTTCTTAAACTAATTTATTTAAAATTTTTTTGTTTCATTTCCCTTTGCCTCATTCTAGTATTTTTTTTTTCCTTTTGCATTTTTATTTCTTTTTGTTTTTGTTTTTGCTTTTTGATGTTATTGCGTATATTTAAGATATTGAAATACAATTAATGAATATTTAATTAATAAGAATTTATAAGCAGGGCTCAAAGTTTGGTAATTATATGTTTACATAATCACTTTTTAAAGATTGGTATGCTTGTCTGATTATTTTCAATCTTTATACTATATATACTCTCTCTCTCTCTCTCTCTCTCTCTCTCTCTCTCTCTCTCTATATATATATATATATATATATATATATATATATATATATATATATATATATATATAAATAAATAAATATTTTTAGATATGTATATATATATATATATTTATACATATATATATATATATATATATATATATATATATATATATATATATATATATATATATATATATATATATATATATATATATATATATATATATATATATATATATATATATATGAGAGAGAGAGAAAAGTGAGAGAGAGATGAAACTTCTGTTTCTAGGCAACCTCAAACGCAGAATGAAAATTAAGACCAATGCATATCTGAACATTTATTAAGACAACGTTTCGACACAATAAGTATTATCATTCAGTTAGAAATATATTAGAACTGTACTTTATAAGAGAAAATTAAAATGACATTAAAATTTAAAATATGAACAGTAAAGAAGAAAAGGAAAAAATAAAAATAATAATAATAATAATAGGAAATAATAATACTAATAATAATAGTAATAATAATAATAATATCGTAATAATAATAATAATAATAATAATAATAATAATAATAATAATAATAATAATAATAATAATAATAATAATATTAATAAAAATAATAATAATAATAATAATAATAATAATAATAATAATAATAATAATAATAATAATAATAATAATAATAATAATAATAATAATAATAATAATAATAATAATAATAATAATAATAATAATAATAATAATAATAATAATAATAATGATAATGATAATAATAATAATATCATAATAATAATAATAATAATAATAATAATAATAATAATAATGATGTAATAATAATAATAGTAATAATAATGGATGCAATAATAATATGTAATAATAGCGTAATAATAATAATAATATTAATAATAATAATAATAATAATAATAATAATAATAATAATAATAATAATAATTTTTGTTATTGATAATAATAATAATAATAATAATAATAATAATAATAATAATAATGATAATAATAATAATAATAATAATAATAATAATAATAATAATAATAATAATAATAATAATAATAATAATAATAATAATAATAATAATAATAATAATAATAATAATAATAATAATAATAATAATAATAATAATAATAATAATAATAATAATAATAATAATAATAATAATAATAATAATAATAATAATAATATATATAATAATAATAATAATAATAATAATAATAATAATAATAATAATAATATTAATAATAATAATAATAATAATAATAATAATAATAATAATAATAATAATAATAATAATAATAATAATAATAATAATAATAATAATAATAAAATAATATTATTAATAATAATAATAATAATAATAATAATAATAATAATAATAATAATAATAATAATAATAATAATAATAATAATAAATAATAATAATAATAATAATAATAATAATAATAATAATAATAATAATAATAACAATAATAATAATAATAATAATAATAATAATAATAATAATAATAATAATAATAATAATAATAACAATAATAATAACAATAATAATAATAATAATAATAATAATAATAATAATAATAATAACAATAATGCAGTAAAAATAATAATAAAAATGGGTAAAAAGAAATTAATAATAAGAACGGTAATAATAATAATAATAATGATAATAATAATAATAAATAATATTAATGTATAATAATAATAATAATTATAATATAATAATAATAATAATAATAATAATAATAATAATAATAATAATAATAATAATAATAATAATAATAATAATAATAATAATAATAATAATAATAATAATAATAATAATAATAATAAAATAATAATAATAATAATAATAATAATAATAATAATAATAATAATAATAATAATAATAATAATAAAAACAATAAAGAAGAAAAACACGACAATAATAATAATAATAATAATAATAATAATAATAATAATAAATAATAATAATAATAATAATAATAATAATAATAATAATAATAATAATAATAATAATAATAATAATAATAATAATAATAATAATAATAATAATAATAATAATAATAATAATAATAATAATAATCGACTTCTCCGTTCAAAAGCATGTGCCCACATTTGAATTAGCCACAGAATCGTCCCCAATTATAGAACTCATTCTGAAGCATGCTTGTCTCCTTTAAAATTTGAACAATTTGAGTTGCTTTCCTCTGCCCCTGACACACAGTCTCTTCTAATTCTTGAATCCTTATATATCAATAAATATAAACCGTCCCTAAACAGTAATGAATCTGCCACTCAATTATTTTTTTTTTTTTTTTTTTCAGTTGTCACCACCACTCACGGGCAGACCCTATTCAAGGAGGGGTGTTACTATATAGTGTTCTGCTTCTTTAATTATTATCAATCACTCAGAAATTTTAGAATATTCGTAAATACATCGTTCCCAAACTTATATTATCTACCAACTAAATTTTTTAACTCCGCCCCTCAATTGTAACTTCAGTCTGAAATTTTTTAACATTTGTCACATTACTGATCCTCTGCAACGTCTCAAGGTAATTATAATTCTTTCTTTTTTGTGTTTATGAGGTTTTTTTTAGCTTGATTTTGACTTTATTCATGTATGTATGTGTGTGTGTGTGTGTGTGTGTGTATTGTGTGTGTTATTTGTGTGTGTGTGTGTATGTGTATGTAATATTATTAATAATAATATAAATATATAATATATGTACTATATATTCTTACTGTTATTTATATTATTATTATTGCTGTGATTGTTAGTATTACTTTTCCTAATCTTGTTGTTACTATTATTTTTATTTATTTTTTCTTGTGTTCTGTACTGTCCAAATTTTAATTTTTTAATTTGTAATTTTCATTTTCCCTTTTAAAATACAGTTCTAATATATTTTTTAGACCTGATGATGACACTTGTGTCGAAACGTCGTACTAATAAATGTCCAAATATGCACTTGTCTTCCTTTTCATTCTCTCTCTCTCTCTCTCTCTCTCTCTCTCTCTCTCTTTCTCTCTCTCTCTTATATATATATATATATATATATATATATATATATATATATATATATATATATATATATATATATATATATATATATATATATATATATATATATATATATATAGACCAAAACAATTATAAGAACTTATGTCATAATAAAGTTGAAATTTAATATCAAGATACAATCTTTCAGTCATTCCACACTTATAGAAAATACTTGTGACACGGTCTTCAATTTGGAATGAGAGAGCTATACATGCAGACTAATTCTTTTTCTGCCGAAAACTAAAAAAAATGAATAAAAAATAAAAATAAAAAGGGAAATGAAAAAAAGAAAAGGGGCCGAACCTTGCTTTTCTACATACCATTCATAGTTTCCTTTCTTCATGGAGGGTAATTTTTCTTCTCCTGCTCTCTCTCTCTCTCACACACACACACGCTTACACACACTGTAATTCTCTCTATCACATAAACACATACACACACACTGTAATTCTCTCTCTCTCTCTCTCTCTCTCTCTCTCTCTCTCTCTCTCTCTCTCTCTCTCTCTCTCTCTCTCTCTCTCTCTCTCTCTCTCTCTCTCTCTCTCTCTCTCTCTCTCTCTAAAAGTGGGTCTATATATTTTTATTCAATTTCTCGCGTGCATTTTTCTTGCTCCGTACATGTCCGGAGTTTTCTTCTAAATTAAATTTGTATTGCGTCGAGAAGGACGGATAGACGATGTTCAGTAAATCACTCTGAAGTGACCTTCAACAGTAAGGCAGAAATTCCTTCAAAGTGTAAATGTGAGAAATTGAGTGAGAAGAATGAGAAAGAAAGAGAAGAGAGAGATAGAAGAGAGAGAAAGAAAAAGAGAAAGAAAAGAAAAAAAAAAGAAAGAAAGAAAGAGAAGATAAATGGAGAGAAAAAGAAAAAGATATAGATGACGAGAGAATGAAATATATTATAGAAAAGAGAGGATTGGAGACAGAAGGAAGAAAATCAAATGAAAGAGAGAGAGAGGAGAGAGAGAGAGAGAGAGAGAGAGAGAGAGAGAGAGAGAAGAGAGAGAGAGAGAGAGAGAGAACGAAAGAGGAAAATTTAGCAAGAAAAATGAAAGAGGGAATAAAGAGAAAAACAGAGAAGAGAGAGAGAGAGAGAGAGAGAGAGAGAGAGAGAGAGAGAGAGAGAGAGAGAGAGAGAGAGAGAGAGAGAGAGAGAATAGATTGGACAAAGGAATTCTACACGTTATATATAGAAAGACCGAAGATCAAATAACGAATTACAAAGTTGGAAAGGGAGAGGAAAGTAACTAAAAGAAAGAGAAGAGGAAAAATAGTTTAAGTGAAATGAAGAAATAACTGGGAACAAATAAATGAAGAAAGCAAATAGAGTGGAAAGCAGAATTACTTTCGTGTGAACATGAATAATGAAAGTGAAAGTCTCCACAACACGTCACTTTCCACAGAATACAAAACGATGAAAATTCTCAAAAAAAAAAATAAAGAATTTTAACCGCTTCTTTAAGCGCATGTATACATACCTATTTGCACATACACACACACACACACATATATATATATATATATATATATATATATATATATATATATATATATGAAATATATATATAATAATAATAAATATATATATATGTAATAATAATATATGTATATATATCATACATATAATAATGTATGATATATCTTATATAATATATATATATATATATATATATAAATATATATATATGTATATATATACACACACACACACATATATATATATATATATATATATATATTATATATATATATATATAAATATATATAATATATATATATATATATCAATATTCTCTTCTGGAACTTGGCCTCACGATCTTGCTCAGACTTTAAAAGCTAACGCCCTTCACAATACAGAAGACTTTTTCTTGTAATATATATGTAATAATCACTGTGTTATATATATACATATATATAATAATAATAATAATATATATCTTTATACTATATATATGTATATATATATATATATATATATATATATATATATTATATATTTACAAGTTCACCACCACTCAGGGCTGGGCCCTTTCAACAGAGATGGCAGAAAATAAATATAGAAAAAATCCACCTCAGCCCAAGCAACGCAAGTCTCAGGCGAGAGCGCAGATCTGGGCTTTAAAAGGAAAGATTAAAAATACAGTTGGAAAAACAGAAAAAAAAAGGCAAGAGTTTCACAGAACAGAAGTAGCTGGATAAAAAGAGGCACCACAAAGAACAAGTCTGAGGTTTTCAATACTCACGCAATATTCATGTGAGATCAAGACTCCCCTTGTGATACAAGGGCGACGCAAGGGTGGTGTGATGCGAGAAGTCAACTCACACAAGCATCTGATGTTATAATACCTATAGAAAAGAGATAGTGTGCCAACGTTACGTCGCAGAGATCGCGGTCAAGGGAGTTTGAAAGAAGTGGACAGTTTATTAGTCTCTTAGCTTTAGACTAAACACTATCCAATAGAAGGGTGGAGCCGGAGTCCGCCCAAATGTGAGAACAGTACTCCATACAAAGAATGAAGCCCTTATATAACTGTAGTAACTGTTCAGAGAAAAATGTTCCTGCAACCTGAACAGAACTCCCAGCTTCTTTGAGGCCAATTAAGCAACCATTGTAATATGAGGTTTTCAAGACAATTTATTGTTTATGTTGAGACCAAGAATGTTTATGTTATTAACAGATGAGACGTTAGAGCCGTCGGAGGAAATAGGAAAGTTGGGAGGTGTTTTTGAGAGGGAGATGTAAAGAAGTTGAGTTTTCAAAGAGTTGAATTTTACAAGGTTGATGGGACCACACTAGGAAATCCCATTCGGATCATCAAAAATGGAATCGGAAAGTTGAAGACGAAAGTCAACTCTAGATGCAAAAGATGGAGCAGATTTGAAATGAGTAGAAAAATTAAGAGTTGAGTCATCGGCATAAGAGTGAACAGAGTTAGATGTACAGCTGAGGAGATCGTTGATGAAAAGTATGAATAAATTTGGAGAAAAAATAGAACCTTGAGGAACATCACAATTAACAGGAAAGGAGGAAAAGACGCTCCATCAACGAGTGCTGATATGGAGGGATAGGAGAGAAAACTAGACAAGAGTTAGCAAAGAGAAGGAGGATAATCAAAGGATGGAAGTTTAGAGAGCAGTGATGCGTGCCATACACGGTCAAAAGCTTTGGATAGGTCAAGCGCCACCAAGCAAGACTCCCTATAGTACCTAAGGGCAAAAGACCATAAATCAGTTAGATAGGAATGTATGCCACAAGTTGACCTCGAGCGTCGAGAGCCATACCTGTGATCTGAAGAAGACGGAGACCCAAATTATTCCAGGAAATGAGAGTTAAGAAGAGTTTCAAAGATTTTAGATAGAATACAAGTGAGAGCTATAGGGCAATAGTTTGAAAGATCAGAGCTGCCAACTTTTTTCGGGATTGGTTGAACATAAGCAAACTTCCAGCACTGAGGAAAAGTAGCCTTCCTAACGTTCATAGATCTCAGGATATCATGCGCACGATCATGTGTGATC
>JABUQX010136001.1:10000-12500 GCA_015478945.1 Trachelipus rathkii | reverse complement strand
AAAATAATGTATAAAATGACTTATAAACATCAAAACATAAAATGAAAAAGATTATGAAAGATTATAAGGAAATTTGCAGGAAAAAGACAGGGCGTTATTTATTTTTAAAAGGATATCGTAAGCCTGGTAGTGTCGCGGAAGCATTTATAATTAACAATGTAACGTCGCAAATACGTTGCATTGGAACGAAAAAGCGTACATCACATAAGATATAACAGCAATGTCACATATACGACGTATGTGTGATGTGACGAGTGCGACGAACATTAACATTGGCTGTGATGTATCTGCAACCATCTGTGCTATATGGGTATATATAATTATATATATATAATAATAAATATATATATATATATATATATATATATATATATATATATATATATATATATATATATATATATATATATATATATATATATATATATATATATATATATATATATTACAGCTTATAGTTTACAACCGCCCCAGAAATGGTCAAGACCCTGTCAGTGGGCCAGCGCTCTTCTCCACCTTCCTCTAACCTCCTGGACTCCCTCTTCTCTCAGCTCCCGCATCGGCGTCATTCCATGTATTTTCAATGAGTCCTTCACAGAACTCTCCCGTCTTTTCCTAAGTCTTCCTCTTGGTCTTGTTTCCTCCGGTCTTCACTCCCATCTTCTCTTGGCCACTCTCTCTTCCTGCATCCTCTCCAGGTGTCCCCACCACCTCAATCTGGCTGCATCTATCTTATTTAATATAGCCTTCACTCCAACCTCCTCTCTTATTCTTTCGTTTCTTTGTCTATCTCTTCTAGTCTTTCCCACTATCGCTCTCAAAACGTACATCTCCGCTGACTGTATTCTACTATCCTCTCTAGTGGTCGTACTCCATGACTCTGCCCCATATAGTAGAATTGGTGTTAACACTCACTCGAATATCACCCTTTCAACCTACATATGCTCTTAAAGCTCTCCCATACTGAGGTATTCTGTTTGTTATCTCCTGTACATTTCCTAATTCTCTTCCAAATACTCCACTCAAATATTTACATTTCTCCACCATCATTTTCTTAGTCTCTTCCACATCCACTCTCAGCTCTCACCCTCCTTCTTCCCTACTGACCACCATGATCTCCGTCTTTTCTGTGTTCACAGTCAGACCGACCTCTATAAGCCTATTTGCAAAACATGTCACCACCTCTCTCAGCCTATCTTCCTCTTCGCTCCAACACGGCAAGTCATCCGCGTATGCCAAAACATCACCGTCCAAATCTCCTATATTTTCTCTCATCTTCATTATCACCACATCCAGATATGCTGCAAACAAAATTGGTGAAAACAAGCTTCCCTGTTTGACTCACGGTATCACCTCAAACCATTCTTATTCTGATATTCTGTTCTTACATTACATTTACCATTCTAATACAAACTCTCCAGGGCTCCTCTCAACTTTCTATCAACTACATATATTCTCTCTCTCTAGTACTCTCCACAGTCTCTCTCTAGGCACTGAATCAAAAGCTCTCCTCAGATCTATGAAAGCTATGTATGCTCGTTTATTATATTCCAATACCTTTTCTAATGTAATTCTCAAGGCGAACAATAGATCCGTCGTGCTTCTGTTCTTTCTCTATCCATGCTGCTCTTCCCCCAGTCTGGACTCTATTACCATTCTCAGCTTTCTCTCTAGTATTCTCTCATATGTTTTATGCCAAGTGGTCAACAAGGATATTCCCCTGTAGTTTTTACAGTCTCCTGTATCTTCTATAACCTTATATATTGGAATTAGGATTGACTTTCTCTACCCTTATGGTACTTCTCTCTCGTTCCAACACCTATTGAACAATTTCAGAATCACTTCTTTCATTTTCTATCCTTCCTCTTTTATTAGTTCTATGGGTATCCCATCTTCCCCGGGTTGCCTTGCCGTTTCTTCATCGCTCTCGGAAGCCACCTCCAACTCCTCCATATTGATTTTCTCCCCCGCTTCATCCTTCCCTCCTTCAGTTATCTCTTCTCCCCACTCCACCTGTTCATACACATTTAACAGTTCTCTGAAGTATTCCGTCCATTTCCTGTTAATTTCTGTTGATCTCATCAAAACTTTTTGCTTTTATCCTTGATATTGCACAACTTTTCTTTTTGATCCTCTATACGTTTTGTAGTTCTAAAATCTTCTTCCTTTCTGCATTCACTATCTTCCATTCATTCTTCCGCCTCTTTTTGCTGCCTCTTCTCACTGTTCTTTTCACTCACCTGTTTTTCTTAGGTTGGCAATCCGTAAATTTGCAGTTGGTACACCCTTTTTATTTGAGTTGGTAAACCTGTTTTGTCTTCATACTGTTCAACTCAACTTATTACCTGCTGTTCGTAAAATCCAAACAAATGCATTTAAATTACCCGAAAGATTTAAGAAAACAAATGAACGTATTTTCTAAATATAATTCACAATCAATAAATTTCCATTCCTGTGTTTTTATTCTTATATAAATTCCTAAGCACATTTCTCTTTTCAA
>JABUQX010136001.1:0-2500 GCA_015478945.1 Trachelipus rathkii | reverse complement strand
ATGAATTGATTAAATTCTATCTAATATATATATATAAATATATATAAATAATTATATAATATATATATAAAACAAATATAATTTATTCTTGATAAAAACATGCTTTATATTTCGAGTAATGATTTTTATATAGAAAAAGTAATTGATAAATTTGGTACACGACCAGATTCTTAATCTGAAAGTAATCTTCGTCGTAATATTTCTTGTGGCGACCGGTAGTCATAGTTAACCTGGCTTAATCTTCTTTTCTGTGAACTAATTCCAAGGATCAACAGCAGTCGAGACGTCTTAGTGCTTAAGAAGCACGATTATATCTTTTAGAAGACTTCTGTGAATAAGTTTTCGAGGTGAGAAATGGTATAAAGATAATATGCTAGTAATAGATTATTATATATTATAGTATATATTATAATATATATTAATATATATATTAATATATATATATTATATATTATATATAATATATATAATAAATTATTATATATATAATATATATATTATAATTTAATATATATATTATTAATATATATATATTATAATTATATATATATATAAATTATATATAATATATATATAAGGTAGGTTTGGGATATAATACGAACCAATAGAAAGATGAGAGAAATCAGAATAAGAAAGGAACAAGTGAAGAAAGAAATCAGAAGGGGCTGCAAGATCGTGTCACTTATCATGAAGTCTTGACAAGCTAATGCGGTTGTTGAGTAATGGATAAAATAATATACCGGAAAGAAGTACTTTGTAATAAGAGTAAATTTTTAAATTTTGAAGTTTTCAAAACTAATATTTTAGTCAATTAGCAAAAAAAATTATATCATAGAATATTTAAATGAATTACATTATCAATAAATTATACCTCTATATTAGTGACTTTAAGGATAGCTGTCAACATAATATCGAGCCGTACACGATATTCGAGTTATTATAAAAAACCTCTTTGCAAGAATTCGTGTGCCGCATATGAGAAGGAGCTTATCGCGGTGATATAATATTTTTATCATAATTGCGAACTTTATAATGATTATTACGAATATGTAGGAAACACTAATAGTGATTACTAAAGACACATCACTTTAAAGTATCTAGATATGAATACGTGCTAAATTTTTTTTTGATTAGTATGTAAGTGAGATGCAAGGTTTGCTACCTTAGCATACACATGTCTAGCCAAATATTTTCCACAGTCAGTTATGTTGACGATGCGCCCTAATAGTGCATAAAAAGTTTATTATCCAAACTTACCCTGCATCTAAAATCGATCAATAATAAAAAAATATGCACGTAGTATTTTACCAATCTTAATAGAATTATAATATATATTCTAATGTAGAATAATATACCTTAGTATATGATAAAGATACTTATTAGATATAATTAGTACTTACCTTTTATATATAGTATATTATAATATATATAAACTCTATTATATATATATTATAATATTTATATATATTATATGTATAATATAAATAAATAAGTTAATAAATATAATAATAAATATTATATAAATTATAATATAATTATTATATTATATATTAATATTAATATATAATATAATATATTAATATATATAATTATAGTATTTATATATATTATATATTATTAATAATTATTATTAATAATATGGTGTGTGGGTTTGGTGTGTTGATATTTATAAACATAATAAGTTACTTTTGAAATAATAACATTAATTGCTTATTTTTTACTAGATTTAATTATGATTTTTTAAATAGAAGATGAGTTAATTCTGGCCCGGAACCACTTCTTATCTGAAGATCTTCTTTCGCAATATTTCTTGGTGATGACGGGCTTAAGTATAACGGCCTAATTTAATAACTTCTTGCTTGTAAATAATACTTAATCCTATAATGAACCAGCATCTGTAATATCATTATGCGCTACATAAGATGCACTGAATCTTCTAGAGAGCTCTGAATGAAAATATCGGAAACAATCCATTCCCCGAGATAAATTAATTACTAGTAAGCTGCTCTGATAATCAGGTCATATACTTAATGCTAACTGGAATAGTGATCTTAAACGACAGAGAGCGAACCTAAAAGCGCAATCTGTTTTAACATCAAAAATGGTTGATGTAATCTATATATATAATTAAATATATATTATTTATATACATATATATATAATTATAATATTATTAATATATTAATATATATTAATTATATTAATATATTATATATATATATATTTAATATATAAATTATTATATAATTTATATTATATAATTTATATATTAATATATAATTAATATAATATAATATATATATATATATATATAATTAATATATATATAAATGACAAATATTTGATATTATTAATATATTATATCCAAATTCCATAGAAGAGTAGCCTAAATTACTGAGCAAAATATATTTATATTACCGATTAAATTACTTCAAAATAATTTATTACTATATTAATATATATGGTGTGTGAATATAATAATGTCCTCTTAAACGTCTCT
>JABUQX010136000.1:0-42471 GCA_015478945.1 Trachelipus rathkii | reverse complement strand
CCGAAAGATTAATTACATCTTCCTCCTTCTTACACACACACTCAGTATCAGTGATTCAATAGTTCTAATATTAATGATTCATGCTTTAATTGTAATATTTTTGTTTTGATTTAATTACTTAAATTTGTTGATATAACATATTTAAAAGAGATTGATATTACGTTCCTTTGCAACTAGTTGGGAACTATCTTCCGAATCTTTTTTTCTGGGGAGGTCTTTTTTTGTAATTTACTGTCTGTCGCGACGGACTTGTCGACGAAGTGATGAGGAAATGTGTTTTTTTGGGTTATTGAAAGGAGTTGTTATTGTACGGCCTGATCTATGAAAACAACTGTACTGTTAACTTTTAACATTAGCCACTATTATCTACTTAAAAAAATTAACCTCATATTCCTTTCAAAAATATTTATTTAATGTTATTGACTGCGTATATTGGCCCCTTCGACGGCGATTCAATTATCTTGACTTTTGACATCAGAGACTCTCTCGGAATTTTATCTGGAACAGGTTAAGCCAATTGTAGCTTATTTTCTTTTGTTTGCTCTACTGTGTAGGTTCTTCGGTTGTCTCTTTTGTGTCGTTCTATTTACTTTTATTTCGGCAACAATTTTCGTTATGTTGCTTACTCCTTCATTCGCTTATTCGCCTTGTTGGAACTCTGCACCCACTACGATGAATATTTTTCAATTGCGTTCCCGTACGACTCATACCAAGCTATTGTAAGTTAATGGATCTTCACCAAGGTTGAATTCATCGCGGCTGGCTGCTTAAGTACTTTAGATCGCAGTTCCTTTCAGTAATTCAACACGAGAAACCAATAACCAAACAAGCTACTAATTTGAGCATTCATTCTATTTTTATCTTATTTATAAAAGGTTTACTTTTTTATGCTATTAATTCGTAGGGTTTATCACTCCTTATTTCTTGTTAATAATGCTTATTGTAAAGTATAAGAGTATAAGAGGGTAGTTAGAACACTTTAATGAATCTATATTTAAGTAACAGACAAATATATATAGAAAAAACGGACAGTTAACTAATACCCCAATCTCACAATCACCACATCTCTACCATCCTCCCATATATTCAGATTCCAATAAAGGTGCACATCGCATTACCAGGGTGACGTAAACTGACTAGCAAATAGATACACATTCTCATTATTTACATATTCATTATTTTAAATAATTATTAGTATGTTATTCTTCATTTTACAATAGTCAGAATATTACTATTATTATGTATAATTACTATATGATAGTTTGTAGAAGAGAACCAAATCGTTATTATTATTATTATTTATCTACCAAGCATATATATATACTATTGTTTCTATTTTATTACTTATATATGATTATTTTATTTTTATATCTGTATTATTATTGAATACCTCGCCATTATCTTAAAGGTTTCATTTGGCACTGATTCTGAGAGTCGATGCTGGTGAAGATCCACTATTTCACTTATTGTTCGATCGACAAATAGGATATGTTTCACTATAAAATCCTCGTGGATCATTTATTTCATTCCCTTCACTCATATAAGTGGAAAAGTTTGAAATGGAATATCTTGTCTCATCATAAAAAAATGCATTAATCATATATAGAATATAATATTATAAGAATAATAATTAAATTTAGACTATAAATACTTTGAATTTGCAAACCATTCACTAATATAACTATTATATGAAAATTTCTAGAATTTTTAGAAATGGATCGGTCACATTTATTGTTTTATAGACTTGATTTATTACGTAAATTAAAAATTCTCTATAAAATATTCTCACTTTAACTCTTACTAGAGGCACGAACTGCACCAGTGAAATGCAAAGACGGAATGAGGAGTGCCCAAGCTCCTTCGTATGCTCGGACCTGTGGCTGTTGCGTATAATACGCAATAACTATGGGGTGAGAAATAGACCCTTTAGGGACTCTCGCCTTTGTGGTAGAGAGGAATAGAGGGAATAGAGAGAAAAGAAACGAGATCGAGCTGTAATGTATTCCTTAATGCTTGTTGGCTTGTTCAACCAGTGGCGATCTGAGAAAGAAATTACTTATTTGGATTAAAGTCAAATTTAAGTAATGCAGCCAGCACGGCCCATATCTACAAAGCTCTCCTAGCATGGTTTTTTCAGACTCAATCATGTGCCCAAGAACATATCGATTCATTATGATTAATATAACTTATATTATTATATATATTATTATATTATATTATATAGTATAATATATATTTTTTATATTTATATATATATTTATATTTTTTATATATATATATACTATATATTTTTTAATGTACTATAATATTCGGTAAGCTTGATCTTCGTTTGACTTAGAATCAGATATTATCGAACTATATCGCTATATCGAGGTATTGGAATATCATAATTCGAAATTATATATATAGTTAATAATATATATAATATTATATATATTATTTATATATAAATTCATTATAATATACTATAATATTATATATATTATATATTATATAATATATATATATATTTTATTTATCTTTTTATTATTAGCCTATAACTCATTTCCGAGCTGAGTCGGGGTAGTAGAGTACAGACACTTCCACTCACACCGCCCTCACCTCCGCCCTCACCACTCCTCCCACCCCACTCATTATCCTACGCCACAACCTACCCTTTCTCCTATCCCTCCCTCGTCAGGCGATCTCCCCCCTTCTTTCACATCCATTCACTCTTTCTTGGTCTCACTTCTCTCTCTATCCTCCACGATCAAACTCTCCCTACACTCTGTTCCTCTTTACAGTGCCCATACCATTTAAAACATCCCTTCGCTACTCCACCAACCATTCTCCATACATTTCTCTCCCTCCCACTCTATCTATCTCTCCCTTTACTACCACAACCGTTCAACCCCTTACTCCAATACTTCCAACTCTTACCTGACCTGCAATCAACCCTCCACGTTCAACCTACAAACCGTACGTACAGGAAAGTTTTCTAAAACATACTTATCTTAACTTTCTTTAAATCCCACTTCCATACGTCTCTCGACCACTCAAAGCTTCATTTTCTCACTCTCTGTGTTTAGTTCCCTACTTCTCCGTCGCCCCATCACCAAATATCATCCCTAAATATCTAAAAATTTTTACTTCTTCCAAAACTACACCCCCTACTCGAACTTCTAACCCCCTCCCCCTCCTCTCTTTCTCCTCCTCAACATAAACACATTACTCTTCCTAGCGATTTATTTTTAAGCCCTTTTGTCCGCTTTCTCTCAAACTCTCACAAATACCTCAACCTTCCCGCGTTCTTCGCCAATAGGGCATTGTCCGCAAACATTATGTTTACTTCCTTCTCTATCATTTCCATTGTCAATTCCACCCCCTCCCCTCCTACACCTTCCTTCTGCAACAACTCCTGCAGTAACATTATAAAATAACCACGAGCGACATACAACCCTGCCCATCCTCTCCCACCAAATCTCCTCTCCCTCCTGCCTCTCACAACATTCTACGTTATTCTATAAAATGCCCTGATACCTTCTACCCTAATACCCCCCACTCTTTCCTCCCACACCCTCAAATTCACCCTTTCAAACTCATCATATGCTTTCTCACAGAATCTAAGAAAAAACACCATTAACACTTACCTTTCCTCTCTTATACTTTTCTCACAAGCATCTTTAGTGTAAAACATTTTGGTCACACCTATTTCCTCCCTAAATCACTCCTGTTCTTCCCCTTCTTCCCTCCGATACCCTATCACTTCTCCAATGGACTATATGCACCTACACTTTCCCTACCACCTTAAAGATCTATACTCAATATAGTTCACACATTCCATTATCCCCTTTCCATATACCGGAGAACCACCACATCCATCTCCCAACTCTGTAGGTACTCAACATTCAACATATATATCAACCGTATACAGCCATCTTCGTCCACCCTATGTACTCCTCTGTAAACATTTCCATTTCACACCATCCAACTGCGGATTCCTTTTTTTCCTTTATTCAACCCCTATAATTTTCTCATTACTGTTAAATTACGGACTATCCATAAAATATATAAAGCAAATTAAAATCTTATTAAGTTTCCCCCTCCCCACCACCTTTCATTTGTAACGTAGTTGTAACGAATTTGAAAGTTACGTAACATTGGACATACTATCCAGTCCAAAATCCATTTTTTCCCTCCTATCTTTTCTTTTTTTATTTTACTTTTTACCTTTTCTTGCTTCCCGATTCAAATTCATCCTCCATCGTTACAACAGGAATGCGATCCTTTTTCCCTTCGTAACACTCTATAGCCTATTTGCTTCCTCAACCTATCTATACTTCCTACCAGCTTCTCTCTCTACTTCCCACCATATCCATAAGACTCTTTTTCTTTCACACCTCCTCACCCTCACTCAACCATTCACTCCCTTTCTCTGCTTCCACCCACCCTTTTTACTCCACATACCTGTCTGGCCTCTCACATACTGCCTCACTCTGAATTCATCACATCCCCCACTCCCCAATTCCCGTCACCTCTCCCGTCCTCCCCTATTACATACCTACCTAAACTCCTATTACTCCTTCTCCTCCAATTTTCACTTTTCACTCACTTCCTCATTTTCCCTTTCCTAATCGTCCCCTCTCCTCCACCCTAATATGCAACAACCAATAGTGATCCCGATAACTCCCCTCCCGCCCTCTAAATTTACATTTACATTGTAATACTAATTATGATATGTATTAATTAAATGTATCGTACCTACCAATGGTAATTAGAATTGTTTCATATTTGTTAACCAAACTTTAACTTTTGTTTCCATACAATCACATAACTAACAGACTTTCATCCATTAACATTCCTCTTCACATACCCAAATGTCCTATTATATCTTCCACCCCCCTCCTTCCCCTCCTGATTTAATATTCCCAATAAGACAAATTTTATCATTTTACCCCGAAACTTTACCCACACAATTCAACTTTACCAATCTTGCTCTCATCTCCTCCCTGCCCATTTCACTGTGCATACGCGCATATAGAAACCCACTTTCCCCCACCGATTCAATCGTTTTCCACGATTAATCCTTGAACTCACTGCTACAACCTTTACCTTATCCCACCTCTTTCCTTAATAATATTCTCACCCCTTTCCCTCCCCTCACTCTCTCGTATCACCCTGATATCATACCCTTTATTTCCAAAACATCTCCTCTATCCCTTCATCTTAGTTTCAGTTACCTACCAATCCAACCTTTTCTTCTTCAAAATGTCCGACCACTCCTCCTTACAAATCCTCGTTTCCCCTTTCACGTTCATAATCCCACCCTTATTACTCTCTCCTGCGCCATCTTCCCTTCTTATTATCTATTTTCACCAGTGTTGAGTTTTGTGGACCCCAACCCTAGCAATTCCAACACTCAGCCCCACCCGCTCCCCAAATACACACCACAAATAATAACCATAACAAATAAAAGGTTAAAGCATACGATTAATATAAAAACAATATAAAAATAAAAGGTTAAACCTATTACTCATCAATTAGTATTACACACCTGCCCTTTCCCCTTTTTTTTTCATAATAACAAAATAATAGAAAGTATACTGACATATTAAAACATAAAAATAAAGGTTAAACCTACACGTCATCAAATTATATTTATCTCATACACTCTTCTATAAATAATTATATAATAACCAGAAATCTGGGTGAAGAAACCTATAATTACTTATATAATACTACATATATAAAATAATAATAATGAATAATATAGTTAGTATAAAAACAAAAATAGATATATAAATATAATACTTATATAATATAATATTAATAATGATAATAATAATATAATTAATAATAATAATAGCTAATAATAATGTAATCATAATAATTAGATAATAATAAAATAATAATAATAAAATATATAATTATAATAATAAAATAATTATAATAATAATATATTATAATAATATATATAATAATATAATAATAAAAATAATTATTATAATAATAATAATATAAAATATATAATATATAAAATAATCAATTTTTATTATATATCTCGTTTTCAAACATCGACATTTGGACGATCAGTAAGAATTATACAATAACTTTATACAATAACTTATTTTCATTGTAATCTTTACCATCGGAGAATACCATCTTGTAGTTCAACATGATTCCATTCTCAAATGCCTTTTGATCTTATCCTTATACTCATAAACTAACTTGGTCTTCGAATTATTTTATCATGAACATTTGCACCTATTGGCGTATACTTCGACCACTTCGACGCTTAGAGTCAGAGCTGAAAGGGTTTTGGTAGTTTGCCAATTTAAATAGTAATTTATTTTCCATCTTGAGTTAAATCTGCTGCAAGTTTAAAAAAACGTATCACTTTCATTATTATTAGACACTCGTCGAGTCAGAATTATGTGTCATCTAGAGCCAGGTATCACAATATTTCTTATATAGAGACTGTTACAAATTTCGGTCTTTTATTTCAAATCCATTAGTTAGATTTAGATGGATTAATCTTATTCTTATGCATATTTTACTTTCAAATTTCAAATCAACGTTATACTACTCATATATCAATCCCTAACTCCATCAATTGGCCGCCATCGCGACTAACTTGACTAATTCGAAACTTTGCCTAAATGCATCGCTCAATTTGTTAGTTTTTTTTTCTTAAATTGCCAAATTAAATGAATTATTTTTCCTATTAGAAAGCCTATTACAAAGTAAATTATATATATATACATATATAATCTACTTCTATTATAATTATATATATATAATAAATATATATATATATATATTATATTATAATTATTATATATTATTAATTAATATATTATATATATATATTTATTTAATAGTGAATCTTTTCTATTTAACACACTTATTCCACCCTAGACTTAAACTACGTGAATTAGTACCATAACTATATTTATCGTCGTTGCCCAAAACGCGAGACATAACCTAGATTTAATTAAACGTGCCCGAACACAGTAAACTAACCCTAGAGATATTTGTTTTTAATGTAAAAAATTCTGATATATATACTATATATAATAATATATAAATTTATAGAAATATATATATATATATATATAATATATAATAATATACTCAACGGAAACTATATTATAGTTAAATAGCATATAAGCTTTCAAGAATTAATTATAAAATACATTGGATACTTCAGTAGATTTAATATATATATATTATTATGTATAATTATATATAATTATTATTATTAATATATATATTTATATAATTTTATAATTATATATATGATATAATATATATAACAAGTGGACACGATCCGTACCATTATAGCGAAGTTAGATTTTTTGAGTACAGAAGTAACGAACTCGTTGTACTCTATCTTTATGTAAAAGCACCGAAATAAATTCCGTTATTTTTTTCTCCGTTACTTTTTAGTCCTTTACATTTTTGTTCGACTTTTTGAACATGAGATGTATTTCAGAAAAATTCGTCATAGCTAGAAATACACTCACTATATTATTATTATACTATATTATATATACTATATATTAGATAATATATATATATATATATATATATATTATTATTACTTATATATATAATATATTATATTTATATACTATATATCATATTCAAGGGCTACGTGAGGGGGTTTTTGGGGTCTGACACCCACCGAAATATTAAAGATCTGTGTCTAACGGTGAGTTCTCAACTCAACCAAAATTGCTAAATTTTTACTGAAAGGTCAGTTTATTGTGTAACACTTTTTTCACCGTTTACAACAGTTCTTTCATCACATTTAGGAGTATCTAAATATTTCAAAAGTCAGTAGTATAGTAGAAGCAGAACTACATTAGACTTATAGCCGTTATGAAATGAATTCGTTCTATTCATAGTTGACACTGTAAGAAGTACGTGCCTATGTTAGAAATTTATGTAACATTTCGATCCCCGAAATGATCTCGCCAAATGAAAGTTCTTGGTTTAAATATATTGACCCTAGAGATATATTATAGACAAATGATGTTCATAACATTTTTATTTTAAATTATTATAGAATTAGAAGTAGCGGCATTTCATAAACATAGCTGTATTGTCATTCTTCACAATTATATGACTATTGTCGCTGACAACGTTTACGTTGTCTGAACTCCAAAATCTGTTGCAGATTTTATGAAAAGAGTCTTCCTGTCCAGGAAACTTGGAAACTGAAATTGAATTGTGGAGACAGAATCGAGATGACAAAGTAGTTGATGCAGACCTTGCACTGCACAGTGGATTGGCCAGTGGAATATATTATGTTCCACCTATATGGAGTACTACAAATATTAGCACTCTCTTGTTTCAACCCACCGAAGATCTTTGTAACGATTAGGTTTAAAAACGTTCTTAAAATCAAGGCAAGACTTGAAGGTCTAGCTTTACTAGATATTGATATGGAAATTTAGGTTTTCCGATGCAATTCATATAATTTTTGCAAAAAGTTTTAGACAAATTTGATATAAGTAAATTTTGATATTTCATTTCTTTTAATTATAATTATGTCCCATATTACATACGAGTAGCGCATGTTACATTATTATTTATACTAATATATATGATATATAATTATTAATATATAGTAATATTATAATTATTTTATTATTATCTCTATATATAATTATTAATATTTTACTATAAATAATTGATGATATAGATATTTATATATAATTATAATTTATAAAAAAATGGTTAAAATTTTTATTATCATTATAATATTAATATATAATATATCTATATTATATATAATATATAATTTCAAAAAAAAACCGAATTTTTTGTCCCGTACGCACCTTGTATAATTATTTGATATAATTATATATATTATTATATAATATTATAATATATAAGAATGGTTGGGTGGATATATATATATACTATTTAATTTATATTAATATATAATATTATTAAGTATATATTATTATATATATATATATATTTATAAATATTATATATATATATAAGTAGAATCTGAATAGGATAATGAATAGGCATGGTGCTTGAACTGAGGAAATGAATTTGAAAAGAGTTTGAGGAATCACTCGAAATCGAAACATGGCAATGATGAAGTATAGTGAATGTTGGATTGATGGTGCAAGAAGGATAGTATTTTGGTATGAGTCCATTGTGAATCAGTAATGGTCTTATAGTAGAAAGTTGAGATATGGAAAGAATCAAGAACGGAGGTCAGACATTGATTGGATGGATTTGGAATGTTAACAAGGTGTTTCGGAGTTGGGCGAGGCTATAGTACCTATTAAAGGGTAACTGTTAGATATAGGGATTAGTTTATTGAGTCAATGGAGATTAAATAAATGCTTGTATTTTGGTCAAAATGGTGGTCGAAAACAATGAGAAGGATGATGTAGAAGAGAAATGCGTTTAGACTGGTGGGAGGTTGTGGATCAGAATTCGTTTACATGAGAAATAATTGAGAATGACGGAAAGCAGATAATTGGATTATGGTATGGATTTTAGCAAGGCGACTGATATGGTATAGGGAGCTCTATGCATGTTATTGTATATGTGGTTGGTAGGTATCTTATGAAGATCTAAGTAGCATTATAACGACAGTGACAAGTGTAGAAAAAATGGAGTCGAGAGTGATTGTTTTAATAATATAGCGGAGTGATGGCAGGTATGTCTTATTCACTTTGTTATTCCAAATCTATATATGGTCTGGGTTATGAAAGAATATAGAGGTGGGGGTGGCAGGGTTAGTGTTAGAATGATGGAATGGGAGCGAGTTGAGGGTGCCCTACGGATATGCAGATGATTTGCTTTTTGTGTGGCGAATCTTGAATTTAGCTTGAGCATGGTGGGATTTTAAGCGGTGCTGTAAAGGGGTTATTGAAAGTAACGGATGTAGATTATGTTTAATGGTGTAAGGTGGGACAGTTCAGTGTGAATATATGTTAGTGGTGAGAAGCTTTAACCAAGTGTTGAGTTATGGTCACTAATTTTAATCTGTGTAGTTACTCACTACCCCAGAGTTGTGTGGGAAATGGCGAATGGCAGGAAGGCGATTTCATTAAATCTTTGGTGGATGTAAAAGAGTGATTCCAAAAGTGGTCGCTATATAGACCCGGGTTACAACAAACCTGCAAAAGGTGTGCATGAAAGTTTAAACTTTTGGTGTTCATGAGATGTAACGCGGGGAGTCAACCGATATGGATTCATTTAGCATTAATATATTAATTAAATTATTGAGAATAATAAATTGTGTAAGTTTTAGCATTGGCTTTTGAACTTGTAAAAACTGCACATAAATGATATCCCAGTATGTCAAGTTACACGTGTGCAGTAGAATTCTTGTCATCTGTCTACAGAGCTTCGCGAAGACGCCGTAGACTGTACTGCACCGATTGTTCAATTTTCGTAATAATATACGAATGTGAGATATTTGTTTCCTGAATCTTGAAAAGGTATGTAAGCAATATTTTCAAAAATATAACACTGTGGTAAGTTAGGAATACACAATTAAAGGATCAATATACATGATCAATGTTTGTTTGGAGCGCCGGAGTAAAGTAGTACCATTTATGTTTTTATAATATAAATTTTAGTTTTTACTTCGTGAGTTAGCAAAGATGATAATTACGCATATGACTAGGTTTTTTTATGTTTTGGTGGCATGACTTTTTTGTGTGCATGTACGTGTGAGATGAGATTCCAACCCATCAACATCTACCAATTGCGGGACAGAGGGATATTTCGCATTAGTCAGATAAAAATATTGTAGTATATTATAATTTAGTATATATATTTTATATATATATTATATTATAATATATATAATTAGTATATAATTATATCATAAGTTTTAGCAAAAATCTTATCAGCTATCATGGTCATGGAATTAAGGTATAATCTAATACAAAGAATGTGTCAGATGGACAACCTAGTGGAGTAGTTGAAAGATTGAATAAATGATGACATGTCATCTATATTTACATACCTGTATTTGTAATGAAGAGATAATGACATAGCCCTGATATATTGCTTTTCAACCGCTGAAGTTGATAGTCGTTATTAGCAGATGGTTAGTGGTGAGTTTCTGGAATCAACCGGCTGGGAGCAGAAAAGAAAGTGGGGATTGAGTCAGTAAAGGAATGCGGGAGCTAGAAATATCAGTTTGGATAGGAAGAGAGAAAGTGCCGATAATAATGATTGAATGACGAGGTTTTGAGGAGGTATGCGTTTTGGGCCCTTGGACCAAGGAACCACATTTGACTAAAATCACTAGGAAGGTCCTCGCATACGGCGAAGCTTAGAGGTTTATTTTCGGACTGCCGAAAGTCTTCTAAAAGTGGTAATTGGGCGGCAAGGCTGTGTTCTGTCGATTGTATAGTCTTCTCTCTTCCTGTTTCCGTGATGTACGCACTTTACCCAGCTGTGAGAGCAAGTGTGGTAATAATAATAATATAATAATCATAATAATAATAATAAAATAATATATGAATAATATATAAATAAATAATAAATAATAATTAATAAATTATAATAATATATAATAATTAGAATAATAATTAATAATAATAATTACTATAATAATAAACATTTTTCTTATGTATAAATAAACTTTATTTAATAATTTAATATTCATGCTCCTTATATTTATACTCTTAAATTATTTTTTAAAATATATAAGTGATTCTGCTAACATGTTTCAGACAATATTTAGTATTGTTGTATCGAGGACAGACCTAACATAAATATCTAGTACCAATTAAATAGACGCGTCTTAATCTTGATGCAGAAACAATTTCTCCAGCATTCCAGGATGTAATATTTCCCTCAAATTAAGTCGGCGCAAATAATGCGAAATTGACGATGACATTGAGAAAATATATGCCTATTAACGTGCCCATCACTATTATATTAGATTATAATATATATATTTAATATATATTAGTATAATCTTAAATATATAATTATATAATATAATATGATATTATTATTATAATTATATATTATATTTAAGATATATAATAATATATATAATTAATTATATATTTTATATATATATAATATATAATATATATATATATATATATGATATATATATATATATTTGGTAGTAGATATATATATATATAAATATTTATAGTATATATAATATATAATTCTATATTATATAATATAATATAGTATATATATAATGGTAAAGTACTAACGCCAACACGGAACGGGCGCTGGATGAAAAAAATTTTCACGTAGCTCTATGATACAAAAATAGATTGTTTGCGAATGAAATTTTTTCTCCCTGAACCTGCAGCCTGATCTGACTGACTATCCTAACTATTCACCCTAACCTAAACCAATATCCCCCTAGAACAGGTAGAAAAAAAAATTTCCTTTCAACCCTAAAACATCTATTTATGTTATCTATTGTATCATAGATGTTAACCTGTGAAATTTTTTTTTGATCCAAGCTCCCGTTCCGTTTGGGATTAAGTAACTGTCTAATTATTTATTTATATATATATATTAGTATTATTATATGTTATTTTATATATTATATATATTAAATAATTTATATTATATATTATTATATATAATGAAGGTGGGATCCTATCGTTACTCCCGGTTACTAACGAATAGTTTTTCCAGTAACGAGTAACGGACTCGTTACTTTCTCTTCATACGTCGAAATAAGTTCGTTATTTTTTTATCTCCGTTCTTATTTAGTCCTTAACATTTGTTCTACTTTCTTTGAATTGATAGCATTGATCACCCTAGTTCAGCTAAATCCTTTTATAAATCACTATATATATATATATATTATATTATTATATATGTAATAATAATTTATATATATATCTTATTACGTATATATCTATATATTAATTATATATATTATATATTATTATAATATATATAATATATATATATATAAAAGGAAAGTATAACTAGAATATATAATATATGAATAGGGATGGTGCTTTCGTACATGATGATGAATGTCACTAATGTTGTGAAACACTTCGAAAAGTCAGCAACATGGCTAGTTAATGAAGAGCGTATATTGAATGTGTGTTGTTCTGATGGTTGGCAAGGATAGGGTATTTTGGGATTAGGTAGTTAGTTGAGGAGGGAAATGCGTATGTGATTAGAGCCGAGAGTTGAAGAATGTATAATCTGCAGTATGATAAAATTACAGTGAAATTGATCAAGAACGGAGGCGAGTTGCTGATGATTGGATTTGGAAGTTGGTAACAAAATGTTTATAGAGTGCATAGAGGAATTGGAGGAGAGAGAGCAGTAATAGTACCCTATATATAGGGTAAATGAGATAATGAGTAATAGAATATTAGGAATTGAATTATTATGTAAGTAGGACTATTATATTATATTTACTAGATCGTCGAAAGTGCGATATCGAGTGACGAAGACTGATGTGAAGAACAATGTGGCTTTAGAGTGGTTAAATATGTGTAATCAATTTTACATAGGAAAGTCAAACATTTCAAAAAGATGATTGATATTGTTTTTTTCTTTGTATTTGCAACAGGGTATGAAATGATCAATACGAAGTGATGCAGATTATTGAATATGGTCGTTGGTGGTAAGAATCTTGACTGGAAATTCAAAACTTATATGTATGACGATAGCAACTGTGTAATAATATATGGGATAGAAATGATGTTTAATATTAATGCGGGTGAGGACAGGATGTTGCTATGCTTCTTGGGTACTTTCATTGTATATGGATGGGTATGACGAGTTAGAGGAGCTGAGCAGGGATGTGTAGATCGGCTAGTAGAAGTCGTTTCAAAATTTTCGCTCGATTCCTATCCACTCTCTTCAAAATCTAGATCCCCATCTCCGATCACACATCTCTGGTTAGAATGTGGGAGGAAAGAGATTGGAGGATGCCTACTATTATATGGGACATTGCATTTGTTTGTGTGGCCAAATATGAGAGAGTTTGATGATTGGTAGAAGATTTGCAGGTGGTAAAGAGAATGTTTGAACGGTTAAAGTAGATAAGGTAGATTTATAGGTGTGATGAGACATTCGTCGTGAGTTATTTAGATGTTGAGCAGCATGGAACAAGTGCTGTTTAAATATTGTATATATGTTAGAACTGAAGAAACGGAAATGATGCAGAATGTAGTGTGGAAAGTTGTGAATGGTAAGGTGGTGGTTGTTGCAATTAAATCGTTGGTGATGCAAAGGGACTAAGTTTAGAGTGCGCTAGGATCATACATGAGGGTATGTTTTTAAAATAATGATAATGTTGAAATTTAAAAATACACAACCAATAAATTGCTAAATACGTAATAATGTCATATTTTAAGGCTAATGTAACAGAGTAACGGTCGTAACGGGAAAAGTAACAGGCATCTTCGGTTACTTTTATTAAGAATAACGGAAACACATCAGTAACGACACCGGAAACACTTTATGAATACGATGCCCACCTCAGCTATAATGTTAATATACTATATATTTATTATATATTAATATTATTATATATTATTATACATATAAATATACTTATATTAAATATATATTATATTATATACTAGTTATATATATATTATATATTATAGATATATATACTATCACAACTTACCTACTACATATATATATTATATACTATATATATACATAAATCCTAATGTGGAAAGAGTATATATATACATATACCACATATATCATAATTATATATATAAATCAAAACCATTATATTACTATATAAATAATATAATAATCATATATCGGAACTAGAAGTGAAAATGTTATACCGTTATTTCTCGCGTTTTTTTTACACGGGCAGGGCCCTTTTAAAAGTCCTCCTTACAAAAGAGGAGAAAACAAAAAACAAAAACAAAAAAAAAAAGGTCCATTGCAAAGCAATTCCCTCAGGAGCAATTCCCTCAGGTGGTCGCAGACGTGATTTAAAGAGAGGAAGGAAAAAACGCATAGAGTTGCCAGTTCATTCAGTGAGCGTGGGTATAATGTTATTTTCTCTAGTTGTTTCTAATTTTTATATATTAATTTATGAAAGTATTTACATAATTAATATTATTTCAAAATTATTTAATATGAAATGTTATTTTATATACAACTTGTAACAATTTAAAAAGGATATCTAATTAAATTAAATAAATTAAACATAATACTTTTAATGCAACAGCAATCTTGAGTTTGAGAATTTTTCCTTGGCGGACTAAATAAGTAATTCATAGTGTGATTTTTTCGCTTGCTTGTTCAAGTTTATTCAAGTTGAAAAATTAATGGTGAATCCCGTTAAATAGTTCAATTCGATTTTAAAACTTTTGTAAATTAAATTATCCCTTGGAAATAAAAATTTTATTTAAAGTGTTATAAATATTAAAAATAGTTGGCAAGTAAACAATGATTTATAGAAAATCCGTTATTTTACAATTAGAAACTTTCACTCAAGCTAACTGTAAAGTTGACCGATAAGTAATTATAAATTTGATTCTCGATGGTCTTTTTTCACTTGCATGAAATAGAAAAATTCCCGATTTCGCTAGGAAGATTTCTTCCGTTTGAAAGAATTTTGCCACAATCTCAACAAAATACGCCTTAATGCTTTTCTTGCATATTTTTACTTCACAGTTAATAATAGTATAATAAATATAATAATAATAATCCAATAATACGAAAATGAAGAAAACATTTGGCAAGTAAATCAATGATTTATAGAAAATAATGATTAATAAAAGGTTCGAAAACAATGTATACTTAACAAAACTTTATAACCTAAACTTAAGGAATAGACAGAATTAAAAAAAAAAAATCGGGTAAATGCGATTTAATTATAATACGAAGGAAATACAGTCACTTTCTGATCAAGCTAAGCACCTGCTAGATATTCATAAGAAAATGATTATCGAAGCAAATAATCGATTACATGTTCGTCAGAAATCGTAATTTATTATATATACACTATATATATAATCATATATTTTAATATATATTATATAACTAATAATGACAAAACTTGCTATAATTATAATAATCGATATATATATGTAAAAATACCCTTTTATATAGTATAACTACCTAATTTATATATATATAGCAGATCTCAGAATAGCCAATGCATATTTTACCAAATTTATACATTTTCCCACGAACAATAAATATCTTTGTAGTATATGTTGAGCAATTTCAATGGCTGAAACTTAAAAAAAGTATTTTATTTCTGAAATATCTTATTAATAACATCTAAATAATCATAACAGCTATAGCCCTGCGACAGCGTTAAGCTCTGTTAGTAAACTCTATACACTGAATATATCGAAATATTATCGATATACAATATAGTATTTAGATATTATATATAAAATTTTGTATGTTTTCAAAATATATAATTAATAATTATATAACATATTATATAAATAATATATTATCTTATTATATATATATATTATACAACATTATATATATAATATATTATATTATAATATATATAATACAACTATATATTTTTGCTTAAATTTTTAAGCGGGTCGAGCCGCCGGGAGACAGTCCCCCCCCGTCGGCTCACACGAGGCCGAAGACCCGACTCTTTCCATCTAATGCGATATACACTACGTATTTCCTTTTAGTCTTAAAAAAATCTGATATTAACCGATTATTTTAATGTCCATATTATCAATTTTTTAGAATATATAATAGCAAAAAATTGTTTAAGACTAACAATTGTTTTGGTATCATAATAAGATTAGAATTATATATACTAATATAATAGTATAATATATATATATATATATATATATCTATAGTATATATAATACTATATATATTATATATATATATATATATTATTATTATTAATTATATATACTATATATATTACATTTTAATACAGAACGCAATATGATGTATCTTAAAAAACTAGAACAGCTACATGAACATAAATAACATTTTTGAAATTCAACCAAATAGTTCATCGTGTGAAAATAGAATAATTAATTAATATCAATATTTATTAAAACACCCTTTCAAATATTAGCAAACTCTTACGGCCATGGCAGCGTCACCGCTCGAAGTATAAAATATGTTCTGGATCCTATATTCAAGTCGAATATCAAACTCTCAAAACGATAATTATATACAGACGTTGTGCAACATTTTTAAGAATTTTATTAATTTTTTAAAAAGCTTATTTTTTTATTTTAATTTCATTCATAAAAATGTCTACTGATTACAAAAATGAATTTATTTTTCATGTATGTAATATTTAAGTATAACCTATACTATATTATATATTATATACCTAATATAATAATATATATTACTATATTAATAATATATCATCATTATAATTCACTTTTAAGTATATATATCAATAATTCGTATACATACTATATATCTTAGTTGATTATAGCTGAATAACACCGAACACTTACTATTGAAAACTCTTAGATGAAAACACGATTGAAGACGGCTTCCAGTCGATGTTACATGACACCTGAAGTTTTGCCGCGCCGAAATTGACATTAACTCTTATCATTATAATTGAAAGGTTAATCTGAAGGATCGATACTCTAGCTGACTAAGCACTACTATACAAACAATTCTTCAATGAATCAAAGATAGGAAAGTGCCACTTTGCATGGTTCTTTTTTTCACTGGGCAATTAGCATTGAATAAAATAAAATCTTTAAGAATCAGATCAATAGACTGAGAGAATAATCGTTTTGGGTGATATATGAAACGACCAGTGTAATAAGATATATAATATTATATATATTAATTAATATTCATAATATATACTATATTATATATATATATATATATATATATATATATATATATATATATATATTTAATTACAGTGTATATTATATAGATATATATATAGATATATATATTCATATATATTACATATATATATTATATACTTACTAATATTTATAATATTATATATAATTAACAAAAAAATAAAAAATAATTACCATACGAATAATATGAACAATTGAAAAATTTATATTATAAATATTAAATATATCAGAAAACTCTAATCAAATTAATCTTTATCCGTATAGAACATTTAAATAAATAAATAATTAAAAATTATTAAAATTTATTTCATTTATAATTCACCAGATCAAAGGCTAAAGTACTCCGTTTATTATAACCTCAGTTCCCGAAGCATCCTACTAGCAAACCAAAGGATGTATATTACGAGCACCCCAAAAATAATGACAAAAAACACCCTATCTGCATTTTATTCAATATGGAAAACAGCTTCGTAATGCACTGCCCCCAAAGAACTTCAAAACCCCAAAGATCCAATATTGAAAGATAATTGAAAATACTGAGTAGACTAATTATAATTAAATAATATAATTAACTTTAAATTATTATTAAAAAGAATAATTGCTCATTAGAATATATATTATACATAAAAGTGACAAATTTATTAAAATAGGAAGAAGATATGATTATAAAAAATTCTACGCCGTACATCATTCATATTAATTTTTAGCATTTTTTGACAATTAGCTTAACTAGAGATGACACATTATTCAACAGTTGTAACAATCCTCCGAATTGCCACTCCATAACAAATGAACTATTTTGAATTACTCTATTAAGATAGGAATATTTAGCCACGTAATAATAATGAATATATTTAAAAAATTAATTTATATATATGCTTAAAATTCATAAATATATAAAATAACCTTTTTAATATTAAAAATATTCGCTTTATAATACATATATCCATTATATTAATATCATAAATAAAATATTAATATTATAATTAAAAATTTATATTAGTAAATTAATATATAATATAAATAACGTGTGAACACTCGCAGCAACATATTATCAAAGGGTAAATTTCAACGTATGCATAAAATATTACATCATACCAATCTCGATCGTCCCTTCATACTACCCCTATATTAATTAATCCCCAAGTAGGTATATAAAGTTTGTATCATGTGTACGTAAAGGAATAGGCTGGGTACGGTGTCTAACCGTAATCATTCCTGTTGTCCTATATCTACTACCTTACCCAGACACCCAACAATATATTAAATTCTTAATTAATAGAAAACGAAAATAGAATAAAAATAAATTTTTAAATTAAATGAAATATAGAGCAAATAGTTAAGTTAAAAAGAAACCATTAACGATCTATAATGAAAGAATGTACAGAATAGTTCGTCTACAAGAGAATATAAAATACCAATGTAAATTAATGGATTAACATAATATATAAATGATATAGACCTCCATATACCAACTGAGATAATATAACTTTCCGTCGATTTCTTAGGCACTCGAGCTGTAGATCTGAATTAGAAATATTTATATATTCGCTCGTTCAATAATCACACAATGTATTCTAAAAGTAGGAATTGTGTCTATGACCCTACCAGTACCTCGTAATCCGTAATCCCTATCTTCTCCGTGGCCCAATATATTATTATAAAGGTTTTTTTTATTTATAGTTTAATTATTTATAGAGATACATTCATTAAATATAAATGATATATATAATAATTACAAATAATATAATATTTAATAATAATATAATTATAATATAATATAATATATAATATATAATATATTATAATAATAATATATATATATAATATTATATAATTAAATAATATATATATATTAATATTTAATATATATTAAATAATTATTTCATATAAATATATAAGATATAATAATATTTATAATAGCCTCGACTTGACCTGACTCCTCGACAAACACACTTGAACATCAGGCAGTTTTGGTTCTCCGATGAATACCGCCTAGTATACTACTGAGTGTTAAAATTATTGACTATAGTAATTCGATCGAATAGATTTGGATCGAATCACGGTAATTAGATTACTGTTGATGTTAATTCCTTCGGGTCGGAATTACCTACTAGGCATTGATAAATGGGATTATAGATTTAGTATCGGATATCAGAATTACGGTATAGGGTATTACAGAGCGGTTCATAGTATATTAGTATTTCGTTTATTAATCAGAATAATAAATCGTGCACAAATAAATACAGAATTAACATATTATAATTTATATATATTTAAATTAAGCCTATTAAATATTCTTTCGTCCATGACAGATAATCTGAACTCATCAAGACCTGAGAAGTCACACACTCTATCTACGCGTATTCGAATCGTAATGAAAGACAGCATTTGCAGAATTAAATTATTACCGGCCTCTCATTGCCCCAGGATAGTATAAACCCTAACATTGGTACGATTCATTTTCTAGTGATAATGAAGTATGGATAACATTGTTAACTCACGTAATGCAATAGATTATTCTTAATCCGTATGTAACATCTTATATGAAATTGCTCCTCTAAACCCTTATCTTATAGAGATCATGCTTACCAAACAACATATATAAGGATTTAACTAGTATAACTGGAAAAGCACACAAAATGAAATTACTCCTTATCAGTAATATTAGTATAATTAGTGATCCAATACAGTACTCCAAGTAGCCAGGATTATATTTCGTCTGATTGAGCGCGGGCTATAGGCTGCGAATGCTTTTCGCAAAAGTGTATAAATTAAACAAGTACCGATCTAAATGTATCAGAATAAATAAATTGATAATTGATTAATATATTAACTAAATGTATACTTGCCATAATATTGCTTTTTTCTACTTTATTTTACTTATTCAATTAATAAATAAAATATAATACTCATTTAATATAAGATTATATATATATATAATATTTAGGTAATACTGATTTATTTTCTATTATTTGTACCCTATAAACTTATATAATTAGTTATTTAATATATATTATGTAAGGTATATTATTTGTGCTAATAATATATCATATATTATTCAGATATAAATATATGCTATCGCTAAATAGAATTTAGTAATAATTAAATATATTAATATATTAATATATATAATGAAATTTATTCCTTACTATTATAGGTTTTTTGACGAAATTTGCTAATCATTAATTAGTATAAAATCTTACTTTCTAATATTATATTAAAATACAAAGTAAGAATAATATAATGGAAATTATATCCACTAAAAATATATAAATATATAAATTAAATATATAGAAAATAATCTTTAATAATAACTCGATATTGGTAAAGATATAAGTTTATTAACGGCCTGTCAAAGTAGAGATGTAAAATAGTATACAATATATTATAATTAATACTTTAAAATAACATTTGCCGGTACCGCGGTCATGAGTCTGAGTAGTATATCTCGTATTATTTATAAATGAATTCCACTACCTTATCGATGAAGTTAGACCCCCGTGTAAGAAAATAATCCTATATAATCCACCTATACATATTAATTAATACTATATAATTTAAAATTCAATTAGAGTAATAACATTATTAATAGTTATACAAATACTCAACTATACTATTTTGATTAAAAAGAATAACGAATGAGGATTATTTATATATATATGTAATTCTGGCCTAGAATTTCAAGGTAATATGAATTATTAATTATTTACACTTTCCGATTAATAAAATTAATCCCAGATTTATAAGGCATACTAATTTACAATATTATACATACATGACCTAGCGAAATGTAAAATATAATTAATATAATATATAATATTATATATATACCAAATCTAAGATTCATATTCTGAAATACAATGCTTATGTTTGAATATATCGCTATTATAACCTCTAAAATAGGATTTATCTCATATATAGGTCCTGAGAAGGGTGATTCCGATGAAAATATATAGAAGGTCAAATATTTCGCCAAAGATTATATTCATGTTCTTAAATTCAGTGTAGCTATTTGAAGTTCCTTATAGTTGAGTATATTAAGCCAGATACAGAACCGAGAAACAGGAATAATAACTCTGACTTATCATATAATAATGAAATATTATAATAATTATAAATTAAAAGCAAATGTAGAGTAGAGACAATAAGTAAATATAAAAAAGATAACTCAAAATACAATCCTATGAATACGTTATGATAGCAGATATATATAACTGAAGAATATTAATATATTGCCGTAGCGTCTTGAATTCAAATAAGATAGCAGTATGTCAACATACAATAAAAAAATAGTTAAAACTAAAAATATAATAGTAATTCTCAATATATATAGCTATCCAATCGTAAATTTAATGAATGGTCAATATTCAGGATAATATCCGAATGGCCTAAAATAGAACTGAGAAGATGATTCAAAAAATAAAATAATAAAATCAAACAAATTGAATCTGACATATCCTGTGCTAAATCTTCGATCGAAATGTCCCTCTGTGACTATGATTTAAAGCAAAGACTATAGATAATGCCGATCCGTCATCCGAACACAACTAATCCTAAGAGAAATAATTAACGACTTTGCAGACGCGGGCTTTACAATGGCTCGAAAAGGTTCTTACATACTAGTAGCGGTGGATCTACGAGGGCTAATACTGGCTAAACAGATATTCAGGAGAAGCTAGCTATATATGGTCCATAAGAGAAAACCTAACCTCTTGATCACAACTCAAGGATATATATTGAACGTATAGTGTCATATAACTAGCACAATCTATCAGAGTGCACAGAACAACTACACAAATCGTTCCTTTTTTAGTGTATCCAATCAATACGAGAAAAGGTCTGGAATTCAATATATGAACATAGGAGGCCTTAGGCTTTTTTCTATTATGCTTAATAATATAAGGTTACGATGTGCCACTATTCTTGGCCAAAATGATATTACTGAGTAAGTGGAACCTGTATGAATGAGTGATTTCTACCAATGCGAGAGAAATGGATGCAAGAAACAACATGGCTGAAAAAAAAAAATCAAAAGGGATACATCAAATATAAATCCGGAACACCTATAAAACTGAGAATGCATTATACAAGCTATGTAACGGTCCTGTTCTTTGAACTATGAGTTCGGTGATAACAATAAAATATAAGTAGCTAACATAATAATAACACAGACTATATTTCCTAAGAAACAATTGAACGTAGTTCTGATGTTAATGATGTCTAAGTATTCCTCAATACGTTAGCGTGTCGGCTATAAAAGAAGTTTCCTAGAGCCTATGTAGTGAATTATCCGACAAAGAAGATTTTATAAACTCTAAATAGTGCGTCTTGAATCACACTTTTGTAGACCTGTCCCGCGCTCCCCTCGCCTCTTTCCGTAGTCTACGACTTGTAACAATAACTTTCTTTCACTAACCTCCATTATACTCGAGAGTATATCTGCCCTACCATCTAACAAAATGGATCAATGTAAAGATATGAACACGTCTTGAGTAAACTTTATTTGATCAATGAATGTGTGCCTATGTTTAATAGATTCCATAAGCAAATTATCTTACTATAAACCGAATAAAAACTTGTTATTTTATAAGAAAATGTCAATAATTAAGCTTTATTTGAATTTAAACAACGATTAGATAAGTTTTCTGTGATAGATATACGACACAGTCCATTCTTTTCAGAGTTTTTCTGATCATCAATATGACGCGAGCGCCATAATTGGTCTCACAAAAGATATCTCTAATTGAAAACAAAGGAAATAAACCCTAGTCCTTGAACAATGACGAAATTATCAAACATATCTCATCTTTGGTGCATCAAAGCAACATTAACTATTTTTGATCTCTTGGGTTATTGGGTTGTTGTGGCACTTAGATCCTAAACTTGCAATATTAAAGGGATATTAATTATTATTATGCAATTAATCAGGCATGTAAAGTATGGTGTGTGCCAGTACATTTCGGTACAATCGATTATCGCGGAAAAAATTAATAATGTTGCTATAAATATTACAGCAAGAGTAAAAATGGGAAAGTGGCCTAAGACAGTCAGTAATCTATGTCGATAGTTAAGAACTCCTTAATTTTTATAGAAGCAGTACTGTGTAAAAGAAGACTAATAAGAATTTATAAATATGACTAATCCTAATGGGCATAGCAAACAATTGTGTTAGGTAAGTAGAGCTTAAGTGATACTTCAACCTACCAAAGTATTTTTATAAATACTAACTATTGAGAATCAGCACTACCTCACGGAGTACTGAACGTCTAATCATCAATGAGGAAGATCGCATTCATTCAAATATACCAATCCTATTCTTACAATCTCAAGAAAGTTCCCTATAAACCAATAGAGTAGCTGCAAGATCCTAGATGCCAAAATGAAATACGATTAATAGCCACCCATCCCGATTTCCTAAAGCTAGAGAGTAGTATATACATAAAAGTCCGATAGTCAAAATGCTGTACATACCAAGTACCTTGAATACATACCCTACTACTCCTGATGAGAGAAGCCTACCACATAAAGAGGTGCAGGCGTCGACTCCGAAGATAGAATATCCTCGCAGTACCAAGTCACCATCATACAAATGACTAAATCGCGCAATAGTACACTCTGACAATATAGAAAGTATAGGATAAGAAACTCTCTGTCTCCATGTTAGGTAAGAATTTATCACTGTTGTATCATCCACAGTTATTAATATAAGCCTGCATAATAAAAATGTTTTATGAGAGTATAACATTACATAGATATTCTTCCGGGTCCACATATACACACAATTGCTGATGGATATTAAAATTAATTCGCCTGCAATTACGCAGCATAGAGGAATGATTATCCGATGCACGGGGCTATCGAGTATTCTTATTGCAAGATGGAAATCTGTGATGTACTTGTATTATAGTCCTATTTACTCTCTAATGGTTAATATCATTACGGTGGAATATCTCATACAGTTCAGTTATAACTATCTTTTGTATATATCTCTCCCCTCACGAGATGAAGACATCTAATATATAGTCTTATGTCTCTGAAAACGCTATATTGGATCGACTAATCCGATCTGTTAATTTCTATCATCCAACAAAAACCTAAATAATTCATTCTCTTTTGAATATTATGATCTGCAGATATCTAACATATAATATTCTAGCTTCGTATAAGGATTAAAGAAATTAAACTTCATTAACAGTCTAACAGATAACAGCCCTCATCTGTTCGACAAGCATAAGATTCCTGTATATGCTGC
Source organism: Trachelipus rathkii (assembly GCA_015478945.1). Taxonomy (NCBI): domain Eukaryota; kingdom Metazoa; phylum Arthropoda; class Malacostraca; order Isopoda; family Trachelipodidae; genus Trachelipus; species Trachelipus rathkii. Next base: position 17,415 of record JABUQX010136000.1, on the reverse strand, counting down.
ACCGGATCTCTTAATGACTACTTTATATGGTCGAGCCACATACTAATATAATTATTACGAACATCATTAGCTTAACGGTTCAATTCACTTTGGTTTACATCAGTTCTCTCCTCTATATTTTCTTCGATTATTAACCAATGTCTAATATATATGCGTCATGTGTATTCTCGTGTGACGAGTCCCAAGTGTTTCAAATCTTCATAGTTGCCACTCGGTTCCGTCATATAATTAGTTCATAACTAATGTTGCTCTCCAGATCGTCCAATATTGTATTTAATATACTGCATATAGATTCACCTCTAAGGAGTGAATGTCCCAATCTTGAGAAACTTATGTTCTTTCTTTACTATTACATACATGTATACTTATATCCTTTTCTAATCCCGAGAGATGCGAGTGAGACTCAATCTATTATACATATTGAGATTTGGATATTCAGATTATAATGTCATGTGCCGCAATGTTAACATGTAATTCACTCACAAATTCTCTTGTTTATAAATCTTTCATTAAAATAGTTTGTTTCGTATGTACGAATGTTTCTGATACCTAGTTTAATAAATATATTTTTTCACCAGTACATAAAATTAATATTATAAATCTGTTATCTCTTAGACTTTACATGATCATACAGCGCCCTGTACTGCTCTCTCACCTCACTAACATGAAGAATAACGTACAACTGACGTCAGCTGGATACAGCGTCTAGATAAACTATATCTCTCAATAGCCAGCTCATCACACACAATGCGAGAACGATACATCAAATCACAAGTCTCTCCAGCAATCTCCTCTGAGAGCCTAGGATTTGATTAATCTCACTTGACTATATTATACCTCTCTATTCATCGCGCGTCCCTCACCATCGCACAATTTCAGTATACACTAAGGATACCCTCCCATGAATGACTTTTAAGATTATGCTGATCAAGTCGTCTCTCCTTACTCGTCTGTGTGACAAAAAAATCAATTCAACATAGTTCTCCGCAGTACGATTTCAACTGGGTCGGCTGTCCTCGCCGCCTCTCAGTGACTCGTACTCAGCCTGTGCCTTCGCCTCCACCAAGATTAGAATTAATAACGAATCTGTAAAGGCGGGGCCGGGGGGGGGAGGGCGTCTTAATTAACTCTATTAGATTAAAATGGGGAGAAGCGAGAAAATCGCCTTCAGTTTGCTACACGTTCTGCCTGCATTTATGTGCAATGCTATATTCCTCTTTACGAATATTGTTCAGAGTATTGCTCAAATAATGTTGGTATAAATTGTTGTTGTTTTGGAACATTGCCCGAAACTCCAGAACGTCCTAACAGTTTCACACTATTTGAATTTGATATAGGTATATATTAGTGTTTGGATTATTATTATTATTATTATTATTATCTGGTTTTTAAAATTTATTTCATATAAGTTATTTTCCATAAGAATTATTGCTCCCTCCTCTATCATATTTGAGCTATCCTTGAAAGTATGATTATACTTTATTCCTTTTCCACTCTATCGAGATCATTTTTGTTTAGCGGCAACCCTATTACTCTCGTTGCGAGGATAATTACAAGAGCTTCATCTTCATTATAACGATTTGGGACTGAGGAGGATTTTTTAGCTACAGGCTGATTAATGCTTAGGAAAATATGTGCCTCCAATGAACGCAGGTTTTTGGCTTTTTGGCTGAACCTGTCGGGAAAATTTTAATCGAGACTACTAAAGCGCCTCCTCGTCCATATAAAGGTAACTGTCCTGTCAGCTATACCTATTACATTTTATTTTTTTATTTTTTCCAAGGAGTGAATAGGTAAAATTATCTGTCCGTAAGTTCTTACAAATCCTGAATGGAAATTTAATCTACCAGGATTAGAATAATTTCCTTTGATGTTTTGAACATCTTGCTTGGTTCAAACTATGTAGTGGGACATTCTTTATCAAACCCCGATTGTTTAACCATGTGTTCCAAATTTCCACATAGTGTGGTTGATTTGTTGCTGACGTTATTCGGATAAGATATAGCTATATATGATTTCCTAAATTTTATATTTTGTCAACATTTTATTTTTCTTCGAGTTCTAGAATGAAATTATTTATGTATGTATTTATTTATTTTTAGCTCCTCGTATATCTGAACGAGATGACAAAAGCTATAATGTTGAATGGTGTGGCGTTCGATGTCCTGGAGAAGATCATATCATTTACAGACTGCAAGTTCTTCAGTCGGGGAAGGACCAGGATTACTCATTGGTAAGTCACTTAATTTCTCATTATTATTATTATTATTGATCTCTTATTTTATCAAATAGTATCAGTTGTGAGCTACCAAAATTTTATCAACCGGTTTTTTTTGCCTAGTCTTAAAGGTTAACTATTTATGCGAACCAGCATCATCACCACTGTAATAGTATCATTTGGGATGTAACCTCCCTTTCTCTTCTTTATAGGTCTATGTTGGGAGTGAGACCTCATACACATTAAAAGATTTAAAGCCACAGACTGGGTATTATGTGAGGGTTTGTGGAGTCCGAATGTGTGGTGATAAAGAAGTGGTTGCAGGCGCTTATTCTTCACCAACGTTGTTCAACACTCCCAAAGTTGAAGAAGTTGAAACACCTGTAGGACCAACTTGTACAGCAAAGGTAATCATTGTTTTTTATTATGTACTGTACTAAGTATTTATGTAGCATATTTCATTCATTATTAGAATGGGGTAGTAGTAGATCAGAACTTGGTAAAGAGATTTAGACGAAGTCAAACCCCAGAACCGTAAATTTTTTTATAATCCATTTGCCCTGCTTTCAGTAATTTTTATTGAAGTATAATATTTTGTTATATTTGAAATTTGACATTGGATATTTTATATATATATCTTTAAATCTATATTAAAGTAATATACCTTTTACATACGTTATATATCCTGTATGTATATATATAACAAAGATAAACTTATTTATTCTTAACTATTCTGATAATCAGGATAATAATTTTGATTATATATATATTTTATATTTTTAATGGTTTTATTGGTATTAGTATAGGCACAGATTCCTATCGGCCACAAGTGAAGTGACCTACTCTCGGTTTGAATAATCACCTCCTTGGGTGGGTGTCCTAGCTCATTTAACAACTTATTATATTGATTAGAGTTGAAATATTTAACTACAAAAGACAATTCTTTATGCGAAAATGAATATTTGTGTGCTTCGAAAGAATAGATAAAAAAGTGTGTCTTACAGTGTTTGAGAATATGTCCTATAATAACTTGAGACTAAATTTCAAAATTTAGAATGTCGTAAACCGAATTTCGAGTTTTGGAGATAATTTGAAAAAGTAATTTACTACTTATGACGTTAGGTGAGAGAGTATTCTAGATAATGATTTATGGGAAAACCTTTTTAATAAGACAATGGGACGAAGTTGTCCTTTAGATTGAAAAACCATTAGAATTTGTGGTTAAGCCGAAAGATGATCGACTCGTCGAATGGGGTCCATTTGAGGACAAATTAGGTGCAAGATTATGATCGTAATCATGATTTCATTGGTGGTTATCGCCGCTAAGGTCAATGCAGGCATAATTTGCAGGTGGGTAGGGTAAGGTCTCGCCTTGATGCAGAGAAGGATGTTGTGTCTGTGTTTTGTGGTTTTTTTTTGATCAGATACTGTCCTCAATTGACTCAAGCTGACCTCCTTGTGCGCGATGTAGGTATAAGTAGTAGGTATCAACTCATATCACACATTGATGGGTTCGCTTTATATTTCTATTGTAGTTATCTGAGGGGTGACGAACTTAATGCCATATAGAATAATAAAGACCAAGCTTGATCGCTCTCAGGTAGTGTTTTTATATTTTTTTGCCATATAAGAGGATTTACAGTGGGTTTCGATGTTCGCGATATCGTTAGGTACTTTACCTATTGTTGAGAAGCGCATAATAATTAAGTTGATGGAGGCGGAGACCTTATCGTGATTAATATTATTATGGTCATCTGGGAATATTTATTATTAGTATTATTAGGTATTCCATTATTATACAATTACTTCTCAGAAAGATGCAGGAGCAGCCATTATCTTGCCTTCTCTTCTATAGTCTATATTTTATTCATTGTCCATTATGTAGTATACTCCTCACTCTATCGTGTGATATTATTGAATGGTGGTCCTAGATATACTATTATTTAGTTAATATTTTTTATGTTATTTCTGCTCGTGAATGTGTGAGTTACAGCATGTCCAAAATTGAAAATTGATTTAGTTATGTATTATAATCCCTATTTTGTTTGTAATATTCCATTGTCGTGCTCCTTATGAAGTTCTTATGGTGCGCGCCTCTGTGATCAATTATGGCGTATAGGTGTCTCCTTGAGTAATACATAGTGCGCTGAGCGAACATCTAGAATGAACAATTACGTGTTTATTGGTTATTGTTGTTGTGCCTATGTGCTCACTTATATATATACTCTCTATTTTTAATAGAAGGGCTGGTGGGGGAGGTTTTGTTCGTGTTTCGTTTTGTGCGTTTGGTGATTTACAATGGGTGGGTGTACTTTCTTGGATATAGGAATTCTTGTAGGGAAGAGGAGTTACCAAGAAATCTCATCTGTGATTATACCCTCATTATAAGTTACTGCTTGCGTGTAAAATAATTTTATACAACTATTAGTTACTGTTCAGCATGAGGGGTAGGATTAATTTGTATTTGCGCGACATATGGGATGGCGATACGTGCGGTCAGCATAGACACCCCGACGACTCTCAGCACCGCCACTTGCATTGCTTCTCTCCGTGTATTTATGCAGCCATTAGTCTAAATTATTGAGGAGTTGGTCATAGTCCACCGTGACTCCTGCCCGGGAAACGAGTGAGTGGTCATTATATTCTCAATCACGTAAAAAGATAGCCTGCGTACAAGGCAGATAGATGTGGCGTCGATCGACGTTCTTACCGCATTGATGATGGTATATTGCACGTGTGCCAGGACCGGGATCCCAATAGAATTGTTTGTAGTTTCAGTATCAGTGTGAGTAGTCGCAAGGTGATGGATTCTGTACCCTTCGTCTCCCAAGAAATTCTCGACCCATCGGCAGCACAGACACCTTATTTGCAAAAGATAATGGAGGAAGGTTTAAGGAGTTATAAACTGTGTCTCAACGTATGGTATTCAGAGATGAGTAAAGTTGTGTCGGTGTTTAGTTTTCCCTGCGACGCAGGGGAAGTGCAGCCTCGAGAGTGGTGTAAATAATCTATAAAGCGTTCAGAGCAGATCGGTGTTGGGGTTGAAAGCGAAGATAACGAGCAACATGATTATTCCTTTACAAGAGAGAGAGGTGGCAATCACATCTGGAATCCTCCCAGCTTCAGGGTGTCTGCACGAGGTGGGGACATCTCGAATGGCTACCAGAGGAGATTACGTGGGATCGGTATCGTCGTAATTTGGACTGGGATCTTAGCAAAGTTGGTAGTTGGATACTACGCAGAATTAGTCCAACTTTGGATCGGAATTAGGAATCTGTGGAGGCCGCATGATGGCGGGACTTGTAGTCAGCACCCTAATGGTTTTGAAGGCGAGATGACGTTAATAAGTCCAAGCACGCGATGACAATCGTTCCAGGAGCTTAATGGCGGACGTATGTAGGTGATCTCTAGAAAGAGTTCATAAAAATTTGACTCTGTGAGTTACCAGGAATGGGTGAAACTATAGAAAGCGGCCGGGAAAGAGGCTGGCAGGTTCTTCCGACTTCCGTTTTTCTAAATATGTGCTGGCTGGAAGGTTTTGGTGTGAGCCAATACGATGAAATTGGTTTAAAACCCATTCGGTTTGTAATGCGTGGACCACTGACGACCATATTCTCATTAGTCTATGTTAAGTATCTTCACCTCTCGCACATTTCAAGAAATTTTCTCGCAATTCCTCTGCACCCCTGGTGGCAATAGGTATCACTTAGCCATAGCGGTACTCGGTCAACAAGAGAGAAACAAATACAGAGCCGTTGTTTTCACCAGTTTTCTTCCAAGGGATTTAAAGTACACGTCATCTTGGAAATCATCATAGGGAGCAAATAACTATCCTAAAAACATGCTATAACGTACACTGCCCTTGCGGATACTCTACCCATTCCAGGCAGCTAGCAGTTGCGTGAATGACTAGGACTTAAAAAACATGTCAACACAGAAACCAATGGATAGCGGCTATATCCGCTTTGGACATTGAATGGTACTTTAATTGAAGATATGGAGAAACGCTGTGCCTCCGGAAATCGGAGTCCAGTGGATCTGAAGACCGTGGAAATGAAAGAACCAGTTCTCGCCAACGTTGTAGCTATAATCATACTTTGTCAAAGTAAGAAAGAAACACCAAAACCCATCACACACCAGTATGAGAAAGGGCTTCCGCGCGATGGTCATGGGCGTCCAGTTTAACACAAGGGTATTACGCTCATCGGAGCCATCAACACATGTTGCCAAGCGGACACGAACTTAATAAGGTGGAAGCTATTTGGTAAATTGCCTTGTGGCGATCTCTATCCTACAGGAAAACATGTGGCTTTACAAGACGGCCCGAAAGGGCCAATTTTCTCATTACATTGCATGAATGAACACGACTGTCAGCGAAAGTCCTCTTTGGTTTTGCCGCTCAACTCTGCGGATCGCTTCCCAGTTTGGGGATAGAATTACAAAAGCTGTAGTCCCATAACATAGATGTGTAAACTCGCATTATGAGTCCAGATTCAGGGCTATTTATACATGAAGGATATATCAAGAACGCTATGCAGAGGTGACCTGGAATGTCTCGCGCCCGGAGAAAAAGACTGAAGACATTCATGTCGTGAGGACCATAAAGAGAGCACCACTCCTTTCTGTCTTATTCGCCAGGTTGCAAAGTATGATACTCTACTATGTTGTTGGGAAAGACGGGTTATATGTTATGATCTTCCTCGTTTCCTGGAAAAATGGTTGGTGCAGTGTTAAAATTTCAGCTTTTTGAAAGGCTTTAGGATGGCTGAGGGGTAATAAGGCTCGATGTTGGCATGCAATAACGTATGAAATTGCAGGATCTTGCATAAACAGGACGATGCGTGAAGCAACATTGCATATAAGTTATTATTCATGTCCCATAAGCGGTAGGAATGTGGGTGAAGAGTTGTTAGAACTGCGAGAATTTTTTCTGTGCAACTGATGTTCCACGTGCCGAATGGGAAAGGAGGTTGTGGATTCTGGTTACAGTCGAAGCATATATTCAAAGTCGATAAAATATTATGTTTACGTGTTTTGGTGATAATTCCGATGAGATCATTGCTGCGAGCCTGCTTCAAAAATAATCATCTTGGGGGTGAACCGGCCGGAAAAACAATGCGTAGTGGTTGTGAGTAGACGCCATTCTACACTACCTCCTTTCAAAGGGATACTGTTGGTCTAGAATTATAGTAAACCAATGAACCGTGTTCTCTGAATTATGAATTAATATATTTAAAAAATAACTTTCTGTTTTTTTATGATAGTTTATAAGCTTTCATATTTTTCCTCTTTCCAATAAAAATGTTATTAAAAAATTTGTGAAAAAACTTGTTTTACTTCCCACGTTGTTCGCTTATTGAACTAAGTTGTTTAATGATGCTTGTTTATTCGTCTGTGGCGTTGTTTTGAGTGTTAAAGTACTGTTATTGTTTCACTAGTTTTTATGCTGTTTACAGAGATTAGGTCGTTTTTAAAGTTTTATATCTTACTTTCGTTCCCGGTGTCTTTACCTCTTTAGGATTATTTATTGATAACGGGTTGTGTAGGGCACGCGTACAGTTGGGGTATGACAAAAACTCTTTATTCAGATTAAATAAGTACTATGTTAAATGTAGTATGGCCTTAACAGTATGATTCAGCCTGTTGAACGATTATGTTCTTGGATTGAAGATGCGAACCTAACGTGGACTGTAGATTGTGTTTTGTAATTGCCTTGGTTTGAGCCATTAAATACTTTACCTGTCTCTGAACTCAAGGTCTTGGAGCTGTATTAGTTATGATAGTTCTACATGTTTTATGTCAAGGACTGCTTAGATAGTGTCAGGATATTTGTTCAATATGATATTACATTCTTTAGTTGCTCATCATTCCGTAATGTATAGTGTGGCCGTTGTGTAAAATTAATCGTTCGATACTCTATTGTGTTACAAGGTTAAGGTAACCCTTTCCGACTGGGTGTCTGGTGATCAATTAACCAATAAAGCGGTTATTTTGTGGTAGCCTTGAAATTGTTATTGTTAAATAAGTTACCGTGATGCGTTCAAATTCCTACAATACTCTAACAGTTGTTTCATATTATGTAGAGAACTGTCCTGACGCACTAAGTGTTGAATAAGCGTACGTATTTTTTGTGGGTTGTTTGGTAAAGACTTCAAATGATTTAAGTATTGCATGTCATTTTGATTTAATTTATCCATAAAAGGCTATTAAATATTATTTGTCAATGTTGATTATTTTGCTTCGTTATGATAATTGAAAGTTAATTCAAACTTTAGTAACATTATAATAGATAGTGATAAAAAGCTATATAAATATATTCTCAATAGCCTATAATTGAGTAAACTTACAAGGAAATATTATATATACTTCATATATTTTAATTATAAAATGATATAAAGAAAAAAAATAAAAATAAATGTTCTTTATACAATTGGCTGATTAATTCAGTTATTCGTAGGTATAACATTCTACTGACTATGTATACGTTTTTTGTAACCAATTATTGTTATTCTACTTTATATTTTCTCTCAGGTGGATGAAGGTCTTTCCTGGGTGTTAGGAGGAATTCAAGAAAGTGACCAGTTTGAGTCTCCTGAATAAGCGCCTTATGACGAAAGTTCTTGATGATGATTCCAAGATGTTAGTGCTTTCTTTTCATTTATATAATATATATTATATATTATATATAGGTAACATGAAGTTGAAGAGTCTTGAAGTCTCCCTAAGTATATATAATAACTAATCCGGATTAGTGTTATGTAGCTGCTTTAATAAAAGGTATCAGCTAAGTGCTAACCCCTTTATGAGTAAGCTCTACACTCATCATGCCAATTATAGATCGAGCAGACAGTGAGAATCGGTGAACAAATTGATACTTCTTCAATTTATAGGCAAAAAGAAAAACTAATATGTTATATTTGAAGAGGAACTTCTCTTTGAGATTAATTTATGATTAAGTATTTATGATTAGCATTTATTTTGCCATGGCATTACTTGCTATAATTCAAATATATATCACTATCTCTTTATATCTATATAGATTAAATAGAGTGGACCATTTATATATATATTCCGACAGGTTATTAGGATAATGTAATATATATTATATTATAATTGTAGTATATATAGCTAACGAAAACTGACTTTTTAATAAATGACATGTAGTTTACGCGATACCTATTTAATTTGTGTCCTGCAAGAAAGTATTGCTTTTATGCCAATCTTTAGTGTTCATATATTTGTACTTAATAATTGCTAATGGTTTTTGAGAACACACATTCCAGATTCTCTCGTTCAAGATTATAGTATTTGCTAGGCCTTACCATTTTTTTAAAATTAAAGCCTGTTGGTGTTATTGTAGAGTAAGTTTTTTTAAATACACGACCGTCTCTTTATTCCATCGATTAGTGAAGTGAATAAAGAGTGGCTATATCCACTTTAACTCTGCTTGCTATTATTGTATGAAATTGTATTTATTGTGAAGCTAATGAGATTCATCTAATATATTAAGGTGAGACATATTTATGTTAAACATTCTTATATCGTTAATATCAGCAGAACAACCAGAGGATAACATTCGCGATACCAAAGATTGTCCACATTACTGGGCTCCTTCAAGCTCGTATGACGATTATGCGTTGTACATAGTTGAATACAGGATGTTAGGAGAAGCCGAAAAAGGAAAGGTCTGATTCACATGTGAATATTTTCTGCCTCCTACATTAGAAGGGTAGAGGACCAGACGCTATAATAAATCCTGTTCCCTTACTAAGGTTGAGGTAGTCGTAAGGAAAATAATGATGCGTCATTCGTCCGTCTACAACACAGAGATTGGTTCGGTTAAGGCCAGCTGAGTCTTTTATTATTTAGATCAAGCTTACATCTTACTTTTGTTGCTATATAGATAATGTCTCATTATTAAATATATGCCTCTCTCTCTATGTGGTTTTTTTCTTTTTGAATTATTTGTGCTGTAATAGCTTCTTTTTAATTTTATATAAAATTTTAATAATTTCCGGGGTAGTGTTGAAATTGTTCCAGGTGTATTGGGAATGAGAACATATCGACACAAATAACAACGAAATAAATTAAAAACGAAGTTAAGTTAACAAGCCTACTAACATAAATAAAAAAATAAATATGTAATTTAAAACAGTTTTAGGGTGAACTTAGTGGTTACCAAATTTGGTCGTTGAAAGAGGCGAATGCAGTTTGTGCTCCATAGTTTAGGATATGAAGGCTTTAAGACCCGGGTATCCTCAGCCATACTAGCATGCGAATAGTCAAGCGAGTTTACAAAAGATTATATGTGTGTGGAATATAGGTGTGCTGTGTTCATTGAAATTTTTGGAGCGAAATTGGGTTTTCATCTAGAAAAAAAGTGTCATCTTTTGAGGCGGCTGTTGTAAGAGTTGCGATAATTGGCAAGCATTAACCAATAAAATAGGATATAAGTTTTAACTTTGGATTCTTTGTCAGTGAGTCATTATTATGGTGCAGGAGATATTGAGAGACTGACAATGGGTTAGATAGAGAGACCTGGTTGTCCCCTTGCCATTCCGTTCCACAGATTACAACAGAACGTTGCGTTGATTGACTGTTTCCATTTCCTTCTCTCTGAGCGCCAGGAAACATTAGAAAAGAGATAACTCGTTACTTTCAGACTCTTCCGGGAACTTTATGCCATTACAATCCGCTTAGGCATAAAAATCCTTTAGGAGTGCTGAGATAGAAAATTCGGGAGAGAGTTATAGGAGGATTCAGAAGAGCTGGAGATAATCCTGCAGCTATCAGAGCTTGGTTGGTTCGGGTTGCTTCAAAGTAGCATGTGCGGGTGTTCCTTATAAGAGACAATCTACTGAGGTATTAATGCTATTTCTGAGGAATAGCTTAGGTTTCGTAGTCATCTTTCTGAGTTGCATTTATTTTACATCTGTTGTCTGAGCCCTAGGCTGTCGCTTTCTTTAGGAATTTAGATATAGTTTTTTTGTACTTATAGCGAAATTCATCTTTTAGCTGGGTACTGATTTAATCCATCACAGTATTGAATTGATACATCTTTATCAAAATAACGATAAATTTGCAGTAATGGTGGAGGAGATTAGGGATTACTAGACGCAGCATCTTTACGTAAGAGGTTTCTTAACTTTCATTGGCGTAGGGTGTGGGACGTGTTATGTCTTAGCGTGGGATTAATGCTCTCCAAGCTATTTGTGTGTATTGAAACCAACTTAGTTCATTGTTGTTGAAACGCTCAGCTACTCTGAGTAGGGTTGTGTGATGGCGTTTGAACGGTATAGATGATATGTGATCCATATGGCTGCTTTTTGGACTATTTGAGAATGTCTAAATTTATGAGTAGTATAGGCAATTCAGTACTGCTTAAGTTTCTAGCTAGAATTTAAGAGGGAAGGGGTGCTACTGGGAATGGATTGCTGGTCGGTGGATTATACACTCGGGAGACAGGAGGGTGCTGCTGCATTATTGTTGTATGAAGACTGCCTTTTAGTCTGTTGTAATATTTTTGTATCTTGTGAGCTGAGTTATGGCATTCTCTACTGCTCCAAAATATTTTGATATGTAGTTAAATATAACTTCCAAAATAACTTATCATGTTCAATATCACGTGTTAAAGACGGGCATATTTTAGGAAAAGTGACTACGTGTAGTGTCCTCAACTAAATTTTTATTGCAGTGTCAATGTTGTGTTGTTACCAAGGAATGTTTAAATTTCTTCAACCGCAGACTAGGGCTATAAGTCATATGGCCCCCCTTAAAGTGAATAACTTTTCGGGGATAATGACCAAATACCGCTGCCTTTTTTTAAGTAAATAACTTCTTAGGGTCGGGAAATATAATTATATACGTTAATACGAACACTGTTAGTTTTTATAAAACCCTATAATTATTCATCCTTTGGATATAGGGATAAGAAGTGGTAAAAAAAGTGTGATCCGAACTCCGCGATTCCCGGTTGGGCGTTAGTGAGGGTATAAACCTTGGTACCTGGATCAAGGCATCAGCAGTGAACTTGGAGATATTAATATGAATTAATTGGGTATCAGGCTAAAGCTCGACGAGGGGGTAAGATTATACTGTAAAACAGGATGAAATCTTTTCGCTGGAGATTTCTTTAAAAATACAGCAATAGTTTCTTGTTTCTGATTCTGAAAAATATTAAATATTGCCTTTGGAATGTTAGTTTCTTATTTCATCTAATAGTGAGAGTGTGAGATAATAAGATAATGGATGTTTCCGCGTAGAGTACGTTAAGGAAATTGATCAAGTATGAAACTTTGATTTCGGGCTAGTAGCTTGAAATGAAGAAGGGACCCATTTCTCACTAATTGACTGGATGGGGAGGGGTCTCTTACTACCTTCTATAAAGCTTTCCCAGTGCATTGGCAATAATAATTGGTCCTTTGTTCAGTTAAGAGCTTTGGATGGTGTGGATCGCAATACTGTTAATATATCGGAATGATGGCGTCAGGCTGGCATTCCGGCAAGGGAAGCAGCATATGGAGTAAACCAAATAAGAACGACTATAGATGGGGGGCATTCTTTTCAGGATTGCACCCAACCTTGTTTGATAGGAATCTTTGATGTAAAGGACATTATCAGGAATCTTTGAAGAAAGAGGACTTTCTCAGGAATCTTTGAAGAAGGAGTACAAATGCTGAAAAAGCTTTGATGAAAGAAGGGACTGATGTTGGTGTCAGTGTTGGGAACCGACAGATGGTAATTTGTGCACGTCTTGATTTATAGCATTATCATTATTAAAGCAGTTTCATAGAAAGTAAACCACAGGACTCTTCTCATAGGTGAATGTTTCATTTAACAAATAAAACAAATATAGAAACTAAGGTTAACATAACAGGATGGGCTGGAAAGGTTAGATTTCATAAGGAAGGGTAGTAGTCCTTCACTAACAAGGGTCACAGGACCATAGACATCGTACAACTCCTTCTCCGGAACCCCGACTCCAGTTAGGCAGCTGTGAGATTGTGAAACCTCGGAAGAGCTTCTCGGAACTCGACGCTGGTTTACCCTCCAGGAATCTAAAGCCCCTAATTACCCCTTCCAAATCATCGTTCAGATTGTCGCAGAAAATCACGCTCTCCTCAACATCATACACGGATGGACCATACTTTACGACCACACATTGCTTGACCTCAAACTTAAATTTAACCATTAGTATTCTTACTCGCACAAACAAAATCCACCGTAGCTCTGTTCTCGCAACTCCTCACCACTTCCTTTCATCTTTTGTTTCAGTCACAGAAAGCAAAACAAATTTATCCTTTCTAAATACATTCATCACTTCCTCTCCTCCTTGCCATTTATTTCTTTTCTTTAACATTCTATGTACCCATACTTTTTATATAGTTTCGTCGAAAGATACAAGGCCGCTTACAGCGATCACGACCAGATCCGAGGCATTCAAAGGCATTTCTATAGTAAAGATAAGTGATAGTTTGTCCTCAACCCAACTGTCACGGTCCTTTTAGTTTTCTTTTACAACACGCAGGTCGTACGCAGTGGAAATTCTTTCCCCCCCACACATAGGGATATATAAAAAGTGTCTGTAATAGTGTTTTATGGTGTGTGGGGTAACTGAAAGTCTACTCCATTATTAGAAGAATGTGGATATGAGAGCTTGAAGGGCGAACCATTGAATACTGGAGTGTCATGGGATGCAAAATCGCTTCTGGAGCGCTCCTCCCCTTCCCCCTCCCCCCCCATTATTGTTTTTGATAATTTCATTATTGCGAACAAAGTTTGGAAATCATATTGATTGTATATTAACTTCATACAAATGTCAAAAGTTTTTGTGGATGAATATCTTTTGGAACTACTTTAAATGAAAATTAAATCTCGATTATCGAGAAAAACAACAACAACAAAGGGGTACTTGCTAACAAGGCTAGAACAATGAATGATGAATGTGAAAAAAGAGTATAATTTACCTTTGGCAGGGGTTATTCCCAGGGTTCTTTGGCCCACTTTCTGCTTACAATTATAATTTCTTATAAAAAGTTAAAAATAATTATCGATTTTATTGGCAGTTGCTGCTCCTCTTGTAGCTTGAAATGAAAGACTAACCTCTTCAAAGGTGTTAATTGCATATATTCTTTATTTATTTGACCTAATTACATACATTGTAATCATAAAATACTAATTGGGTTTGGTTTTCAATTGTAACCTCCTCCTCCTCCTCCTCCTCCTCTTATATACATTGGTTCTCTATCTCTCTCTCTCACTCCCCCTCCCCCTCCTCTCCTCCTCCTCTTCCTCCTCCTCCTCCTCTTCCTCCTCCTATATACCTTCCTCTCAACTCCTCCTAGAGAAATAAATAAATAGTGGGAATTTTTAAACTATGCTCTCAGATAAACTAACTTATGTATATATACTCAATTTCTTGAGAAGACTTATTAATATAAATACTTTTTTAAATGTATTTTATTTTATAAATTTATTTTAAATTCTGTATAAATGGAAATTGAAAATATTAAATAAAAAACAAGTATTATTTTTATAACAAATTTCTGAGTTCTAAACATGTATTACTTGCGAAAAGGGGCCCTAGTACCATACAAGCGACTGTAAGTGAGTTATACTTCGTATGTGTGTGTTGACATAGACAATAATCTTTAGTTATATACTTTTTCAAAGGGATAATTTGACCCCATTGGTTGGATTACTAACTTTTTTTCATCTTTGTTACCCTTTCAGAAACAAAGTTTGCAGTGGCACTTGTTAACGGATCACCAAAAAGCGTTGGCCATTTTGGCTCTTTTCTCTTTGTTGGCCTTCAGTGGCAGTATCTATACGTTTTTATCTCCATCCCCTCATAGATATAAGCAGTTTATTACTTAGCGCAATCAATATATATTTATATACTATATATATTAATTATATATTTAATATATAATATATATATATATATATATATATATATATATATATATTTATAATATATATATTAATATATATATAATAATATATATATATATTATTAGTAAGTCTCATATATTTTATATTTAAAAAGGGTTTAGGGCACTAGTATGCACCATTATATGACACATATACACACAGCACATGAACCACAAATACACACAAATATAAGGTAGACTAGTGGCATTACTAGTAGACGAAATTGGTGCTATTAATGCCACTGTTACTGGTTTCTTATTAGGAGGGCTCTTACAAATTTTCATGAATTACAATTTCTGGACAGCTGAGTTTGGCGATGCTGATATAATCGGATATCAAATAAAAAAACTTCATTACAAATAGTGTTTGTGCTATTTAATATATTATATATATATATATATTTATATATATACAATATACAAATGTATAGTAATATATTATGTTATATATATATATTAATATTATAAATATATATATATATATATAATTAATTAATATATTATATATATATATATATATATAATAATATATATTATATATATTATTATTATATTATTATATATATATATATATATTATAATATATTAATATATATTTATATATATACTATATATAATAATTATTAGTAATTATATATATATAATATATATATATATATATATATATTTATATATATATAACTACGGCACACTAGGCATTATATTTTTATCAATCTTATATTATATTTATTATTGTAGTATTATTCCAGTGGGTAATAGGTTCCTTACTACATAAATATTTGTAGTACACAATCACTTGGGAAACCAGGATGACCATACTCCTTGATAAGTTAATCAGAGGCTGTGCATTCTTTGTGCATTAACTGGGAAGATCATTCAGTATAATATTAATATTATTTATAATATAATAAATATAGTATGGATAACATACCGCCTAACGTACTATATATTAATAAAGCACCCTCCTAAGCTACTCTGTATAGTAGTATATATCATATATTATTATAGAATTCAAAATGATCACTGTATACTAACTATTATTTATAAACATTGATTTTTTTAGGTTTACAATTTCAGTTGCGTTCCTACATAAGAGAGTATTATGTGACATAAAAAATAATAAATGATTGATTTGGTCCATTAGATAGCTACCGCCTTGACCCATTGATAGTAATACTCCAAATCATTCGTTCAAATATTATATTTAAATGTATATATAATAGCATATGTATTTAGGAATATGAACTGTGTCTAAAAGACTCTTGGCTAAGTACTGTTAAATTATTATATTAATACTTATGAATAATAATTATTATACAGCTTATTTATAACTTGCTTACTTAAAGAGAAAAAGGTGATTGTAAGTATAAGTAATACTTTCCTTAAACATACATGAATATGGTTATGTAATATATTTATTAATTGTTTGCAGAGTGTACTAATAATTCTCTCTTTAGTATTGTGTATGTTTATAGTTTGGATTGATGGTATAAGGTTAGAGGATGGAAACAATAATGTGTAATACACAATACTTAACCAATACATATAATAAATAATGCATTTTAGGCTTAACCGTAAACGGTTCATTTACTTAAATACTTTATTTATTTATTTTATATTATTTATAATTTATAACCTTTAAGTTTAGTAAAATTATTAGATAACTATAATATGTTAGATAGTGATGTAAAATAAAACTAACACTTAAAGTATTATTATATAATATCGATATATTAGTATTAACTCAGAATGAATTGACATAATTAAGGTCAGTTATATGAAAATATATATTAATATACCTTCAGTTACAGTATTTTGACTTTTACATTTGCTTTTCAATTTTTATGTAATATTACTAGGTGCTGTTATATTCGGTTTAAATTTTGAATCAAAATTTCTCGGTTAATCTTTGCAAGCTAATATCAATTTTTATATTCTTTTCTTGTTTAGATAGTAGAAACTCTCTAGTTGCTAGCCCTGTCTCCCTATATATATTATTATTCATTAGTTATACTATTATTTATGGTTTACTCCATATTAAATCTCTCTCTTATGTTTAGGCGCTTACAAGTCTATATATGTTAGCTGATGGAGCACTCACTCATCTCACTACTAATACTTAAGACCTATGCCTCCGTTCCTAGTCCTAATCACAGTATATTAAGAATTAAATGTATATAAAAGATGTATAGTGTTTAAATCATCTATTTTAATGATATTATAATTAGGGGAGAAGCGAGTAGAAATAATACCCTGAGTATTGCT
>JABUQX010135999.1:0-20000 GCA_015478945.1 Trachelipus rathkii | reverse complement strand
AATTGAAATGAGTTGAAGAATGAAAGGTCGATTCATCGGATACGATGGATAGAGTTAGTGTGCAGGTGAGAAATCATAATGGAAAGTAAGATAAAGTAGGAGATAAGACAGAACCCTGAGGAACACCACAATTGACAGAAAAAGAAGAAGAAGAAGTCGCCCCGTCAACAACAGCCGATATTGAGCGATTTGAGAGAAAACTAGACATAAGTAAGCAAAGAGAAGGAGGAAACCCAAAGAAGCTCGTGAGAAGCAGTGACCGAGTGGCGTGCCATACCCGTTCAAATTGCTTTGGAATATTAAGCAGCCACCACGCAAAGGGTCTCTGCCCATAGTTTCTAAGGGCGAAACCATAAATCAGTAGAGATAGGAAAGTATATAACGCCAGTAGACCTCGAGCGCCGAAAGCCGTACTGGCGACGGAAAGAAGTTGAAGTGAATCCGGATGAAATCTAAGAAATGAGGTTGAGAAGCGGTTTTCAAGATCTTAGAAAAATACAAGTGAGAGCTATAGAGGCGATAGTTAGAAGATCAGAGCGGCTTTCTTTTTTCGGAATCGGCTTGACATGTACGTGCTTCCAACACTGAGGGAGAGTGTTAGTATTGGAGAGCATAGAGAATATAGTTGAATCAGAGGAGGGCCAGCATGGAAGCACACTCCCTCAAAAACACGGGGAGGAATGCCATCCGCCACCCGCCTTCCTTAACGTTCATAGATTTCAGGAGCCCATGCACCCGATCAAATGTAATCACATGCAAAGGCATAGGACACGCTGAGAGGAGAAGAGGAGGAGAGGAATGCCAGAATCATCCAGGTGAGTTAGAGGAAAAATAGGAGGCCAAGGAGATTGGCCTTTTCAGTGGAGGGATTAGCAACAGAACCATCAAAGCGAATAAGAGGAGAAGGCAGGATTTACAAGTTGTTAGAGATGTTTTTGCAAGAGGCCAAAAGATTTCAGTAGGAGAACCAAGGAGTTAGCGCACTTTCGTTTGATGAAAGCCCGCGTTGCTCGTCGAAGAGTATCCCGCAACGATTTCTAGCTGAATTAAAATTAGCAAGAGTGATAGGAGACGAGAATTTTTCCACTCCATACGCACTGTCTTTAGCCTGAATGACCAGAGAGCAATCACGATCGATACCATGGATTATGAGGAGAGAAAGATTTAGTCGAAGAGGAATGACCTTCTCACCCATCAGTGGTTACAGTCCACTGATCGGCCAGAGCTTGAAGCGTCACGCAGAGTCAAGCAGTCATTTCAATTATATTTAGCGTTAGAAGCAACGCAAGGCCTCCCAATCGGCCGATCAAAGTCCAGAAAAAACGCGTAGGCAAGGAGGGAAGCTGTTGGAGAAGAAAGTATAAAATTAAGAAGATATACGTGTGTCAGTTTACCAATAAAGCAAGTGCGTTATTTAATAGAGGATGCACTAGTAGTGAAAACACTTAGGTCAAGTGTGTCCAAGAAGTGTAAGCGATCCGGAAGTGTGCGGGTTCTTTTATTAGTTGCCTCCAGATCGTTGAGAATTACTAAATGATTCGGCCTCCTCCCACGACCTAAATCAGCATATGGAGGACCCAACGCATTCAGTGTTGTGTCATTGAAATCCCCTAAATAGAGGACCTCAGTATTTGGATGAGAAGATATAACAGTCTCGTTGAGAAGTAGAAAGATATTCAAAAAAGGTGTGAAAATCTGTTCTTTAGGAGAACAGTAGCAGAAGACAATATTATTGTAGTAGAAGGAGAAGATTTTTAAACCCAAAGAACGTTGAGTTAGAGAATTTGAGATTCTCGAGACGTTTACAGGAGTTGTTTATGTACAAGGCACAGACTCACCCTTTAGACGGAAATTTATAAATTAAGTTAAGTTGGATGCAATTTAACGACGTTTAGAGGATGAACTCTTAGCCATCGTGTCACAAGAGCAAAAGGTTTATGGGTTAGGTTAGAGGGTGGTATTCAACGTATGCAAAGTGTAGATTTTAAGCCGCGGATTTTGGTAAAGTTTATAGAAAGCTCGCGCCTGTGTAAATATGCCATCTTACACGCTGTCACGATATTGCAGGACAAAACAAACTGACAAAAAAACAGAAAAAACAGGTTAAAATTATTCACACGCTAAAAAAAAACCGTAAATGTTTAAAACGATAAAACTATTTTTAATAAATAGGTAAAAAAAAAAGAAAAAAAAAAAAAATATGGAAAAACTTTTAAAAGTTGGGAAGCACACACGACTCGTACAGCCTCACAAATTACGAAAGAAAAAGAAAAAATTACAATAATTTCAAAAACTGTATATGAACGTGAAAAATAACAATTAACTAAAAAACGTTATATATTATATACGTTTTAAAATAAAAACAAATAGAAAACATTAAAAATAGTTAAAAAAGACGACAAAAATATACCCTCAGGACTATGCTAAACTACGTATTTACACAATCCTAAAAACTAACTATTGACTAACATAACTAAAAAGTTTCAAAATTAAAAAATTAAAAACGGATAGCTTATCTTTTAAAGGGATGATCAAACTCCTCAAATATTAAAACCATTAAAAATAGGGTGCACTACAAAAGGAGCGTTTAATGTACAAACAAACTTAATGGCAAAATAGCTAAAACATTAAAAACACACTCACATTAACGGAGCTCCAGTAAAGCACAAACTATCACCACCACAGGGTCTAAACGCACATTATACTCTCTAAAATATATATATAAATATTATATAGATTTATATTTTTATAAATATGTACATATAGATATAAAATAAATAGATAATTTGTAAACACTTGTTCTAACTTAGAACTATGAAAACACAGCACATTGTTACTTTATTATTACCTGAAATTAAATGAAGTGCTGAAACATACTATAAGTGAAAACCATGAAAAATTCTTAAGAAAGACAAATGACCTATTAATTCTAGTTTAGTACCTGACTTTCATCCAATCCAGAAATCTCTCCAACATCAATCTCTTCATTTTCCTCCTTAATGTCCAGAGGTTCATCTTTTATTTCCAATTCACTTTTCACATATATGATCGGGTAAAAACATTTACCCTGTGGAAAAGATAATAATAATAATAATAATAATAATAATAATAATAATAATAATAATAATAATAATAATAATAATAATAATAATAATAATAATAATAATAATAATAATAATAATAATAATAATAATAATAATAATAATAATAATAATAATAATAATAATAATAATAATAATAATAATAATAATAATAATAATAATAATAATAATAATAGGGTTTTTGGAGTATATTCCCTGACATTCAAGTGCCCAATGGTTCAATTATTTAGCATTCATATCCACACTTCTTAAATGGGAGTAAGCTCTCTGAATCACAAGCAGACCATAAAACATTAATTTTTTTTGCGATCATATTCAGGCCTTTTTACACGAGAGTAGACTCTCCGAATCACACACAGACCAAAAACCATTAACTCTTTTGCGTTCATATCCACACTCTTTTTACACAGGAGTAGACTCTCTAAATCACAAACATTACATAAAACATTTATGTCACTATTACAGACAATACCTTTCCATTTATCTAAGTGTGTGGGGGAGAAAGAATTCCCACAGGGTATGTCCTGTGTGTCGTAGATAGCAACTAAAGGGACAGTGGTAGCTGGGTTAGCTGCCCACTACCACTTATCTCTTGCTAGGTGTGCTTTTGCAGGTCTCGGACATGGTCGTGATTGCCAAAAGCGACCATGTGTCTTTCAGCGAAATTGTATGAATGGCGTGAGTGCATGGAATACCAGAGGAATAAATGACGAGGAGAGAGGTGATGAATGTATTTAGAAAGGGTAAATTTGATTTGCTGGCCGTGATTGAAACAAAGATGAAAGGAAGAGGTGAAGGGGAGTGATGTGATGTGAAATGTGTGTGCAAGAGTGGAGAGAAATAAGAGTGGAGAGAAGGAGTAGTGATTCTGATGAGTGACCTGTGGCGCAGAGCTATAGTGGATTTGGTTTGCATGAGTACTAGAATTCTAATGATAAAATTTAAGTTGAAAAGATCAAGGCAAGTGTAGTTGTAACATATGGTCCATCTCGGTGTGATGTTAAGGAGAGTGCAATTTTCTGGGATAATCTGGATAAGATGTTTTGGATGGGGTGAGTAGAAGCTTCAGATTGATTGTGTTGGGCAACTTAAATGGTTGGATAGGTGATCAGAAAAGGTATGGTATAACAGTTAAATTTGGGGTGAAGGGAGAAAATGAGAATGGTAGGAGGGTGATTGATTTCTGTGAGGAAAGAGTATATGTGCAAGTAATACTTTCTTCAAAAACGAGAGTATTCGTAAGTATATATACTAGTTTGCGTAAGTAGATACGGTATCAAAGTGAAAAGTATAATTTATTTTGTGTTGGTGAAGATGTTGACGTACAGTATGTGACAGATGTTAAATTAGTGAAGGGGTTGGGGATGAGATTATCAGATCATTATGTTTAATGTAAGATTAAGTTGGTGGGAGCTTGGATGGAGAGGAAAGAGGTAAGGAAGGAAGTGGGTTGAATTA
This sequence comes from Trachelipus rathkii, assembly GCA_015478945.1. Taxonomy (NCBI): domain Eukaryota; kingdom Metazoa; phylum Arthropoda; class Malacostraca; order Isopoda; family Trachelipodidae; genus Trachelipus; species Trachelipus rathkii. Next base: position 15,441 of record JABUQX010135999.1, on the reverse strand, counting down.
AGAGAGAGAAAGTTAAGTGAACAAGGTAATAAGGAAAAGTATTTAAGAGCGCTTGCAAATAAATCAGTTGAGTGTGAACAAGATGAAACTGAACAAATCTGAAGGAAAATGAAGGAAGCTTTTGTTAGTAATGCAAGAGAAGTATGTGGATGTACTAAAGTAGGAAGTAAGAATCTCAACAGAGACTATACCCTCAAAGGAAATTAGTATATTAAAGGAGGTACAGTAACTCATGGTGTCAATATGTAAACTTCACAATTTAAGCTTAGAAACTATTTTTGTTCTTTGCTTATTAAGTAACTAGATTCTAATGATAAACAAAATCGTGTTAACTGCTTTAACATTACATAACTGTAGTATAGAAAAGAGTACCAATTGCTAGGCTCTGCAACTGCTAGGTAGTAGCCGCATGTTTGTATATCATGCCATAAAGTTGTACAAACTCTAATTATGTGAATGGTATTCATATATCTAAAATAATAATAATAATAATAATAATAATAATAATAATAATAATAATAATAATAATAATAATAATAATAATAATAATAATAATAATAATAATAATCTTTCATAGACGATAAATATTTGAGAGTGATTATCAGAGATAAATTTTTTATCAAAACATCCCCCCCTGAAAAATCTGACTTAGGGATATTTATGGAAATAAATATTTTAATTCTTGAATTTGTATTATTCTTTCTTGTAAAAAATAATAAAAAAATTAAATGTTTTTAAATTATTAGAGAACATATTTTTTTCTAAATTTATTTACTTGTACTCTGAAGATATATAAGTTACCAAACCAAAATCAAAAAAAAAAGGTAGAGTAAAATGTACCATACTGAATCATTCATATAGCTACTGGTCTGACCTTCTTTTAAAGGTTGTAAGTGAACTACATCCAATCTCATCTTGTTTAAACTGTATTAAAAATTAACAATTTAATTGCCGCACAAGTATTTCTTAAAATAGACAATATTTTTATTCCTCCTCCTAAGATCTACTTTTCTTACCACGCTCTTTATAAACCCAAATCCTATCTCCCAGATCAGAGTTGGGGGGGGGGTCCCAAACTTTAAAAATAGACCCTTTTCATTTTAAAAAATATTTCTGCAACCTCTGATGTACATGTTTCTGTTAATTAATAAGCAATAATCATTAGTTCATTTTCCTTGATTTTGTTGTATACTCTACTCTATCTGATTTTCAAAGAATTTTATTTTGATGTTATCACTGCATTGTAAACAATTAAACATATATGGCTTTAGTACTATTTTTGTTATATAAAAACTTGAAAAATTTAAAAAGGCTTATACGAAGAGGCCAGCATTTCAGTTTGACTTTGACATTTGTTCAGCTTATAGATATTGAGATCATTTGGAATAGTTTCTGTTACTTCAGTTTGTGGTTTGTTTTATTTTCAGATATGTGTGGAAAATTCTTATAATTTCATAATCGGATTGATTCGTTACGGTAGTACCCGCCGTGGACAGCAGAACTTAAATGATTAATATATTTAATGAAAATTCATTCGGACTTTATTAGTATGTAAAAATCAACCAAAGATACAAGCCCTTCTTGATAAAGTTAAGCCGTCATCTTTGAGGCAAAGGAGTTTTCTCCTACAAGAATATTCTACAAGGAAAGGAGAAAAAACACGTTCTTTGAGTCAATTTCAAAGAAGCCAACTGGCTTTTGGCTTGAAAAATAATAATAATAATCTCGTAGGAGAAAAATTCTTATAAGATTATCAAAGATATATCTTTCGTTCTCCTTTCGAATTGTTTGTAAACAAAAGGTGACGTCACAGACGTGTGAAGTTTCTTCCAAATATTAATTATCATCATTTGTTTTATTTTTTAAGTAGATTTTATTTTTATTTAAAAAAATTAATGTCTATTACATATTTATAACAAAATAGGTTTGCTTTTTGTGAAAATTTGTTGTTTATGATATGCTAAAAAAAAAAAAAAAAAAAAAAAAAAAGATTCCATGCGTTATCATTGCCGAATCCTCAAAATTTTTCCAGCATTCGGAATATATATATATATATATATATATATATATATATATATATATATATATATATATATATATATTTAATATATATATATATATATATTTTTTTTTTAATATATATATATATATATATATATATATATATATATATATATATATATATATAAAGGGTGCTTGTGCCTTAGAGATCTACTTTGTATTTAATTTTTTTAAGTTGGCAATAACCTATTAGCTTTTTGCGCTTCACATAATTTCAATAATATTTTAGCAAGATTTTCTACTTCATTGAATGTGTGTGTTTGTGTGATTTTGGTTTTTTAAATTACCAAATGAATGTTATTATTATTATTATTATTATTATTATTATTATTATTATTATTATTATTATTATTATTATTATTATTATTATCGATTCGAACGTACGGAATAGTGGCGACTCTAGACTTTGCGGGGCCCTGGGCGGTAATGGCAGCCCTAGACTTTGCTGGGCTGTTTTCGTAGAAAACATACATGAGTATATAAAGTATTAAAAATCTGCATATTATATATATATATATATATATATATATATATATATAAAATATATATATATATATATATATATATATATATATATATATATATATATATATACTTCTTTCTCCTGGAAATTAAAATCTCATCATCAGAAATATCGCTATACCATCCAGACACCATGTTTTAGGTAAACAAAAAACAGCTGATTTAGAAAATCTTTCAAGTAGCATTCTTTGACGCTAAACGCTAGAAGCCATAAAAGCCAGTCACTGGCAGTCTACGAAGCCATTTCCAGCCAATGGCAGTCTACAAGGAGCTTTGACTCAAAGATGACGCCTCATTCATCATCGTATTTTTTGATTCATTGAAAAAGAAAGAAAATCTGCATAGATGTGAAGAAATGCTCAAAACTGTACAATATATATAATAAGAAATTAACGAGAGAGAAAAAATTTTATGTGGTAACTGTCAGAAATTAATGTCCAAATATCAAATATCCAAAATTAAAGTATGAAATAAATGGCTCCATGGTGAGTGTAAGTTCAAATGGGCAATGTCTTTCACCTGCGAATACAACATACTGTATAATATTCCAGAAATATTAACTTCATTAAATGTTATACCACATAAAACATATAAGTAGATAGTGATATATATACCTAATAAAATTTAAGTATTAGCGTCAGGCGGGTGACTTGGATCACTTTAGGTATAACTTCGTCTCCTGACTTTCCCCTAATGCACTTTTTGGAATTTTTTTCCCTGAAATTCAAGGCCATATAGTAGGTAATAAGCACACAAAAAAATAATAATGTAATTCTAGTAATAATAGTTTTATTAAAGTTTAAATAAAGCTCATTCAGCCTGATGGAGGGCTGAATCGGACCATCATTGAGGGGTGAATCGGACATCTGTTTAAAATTCCCTCTTTTATGTATAAATTCAATTTTATATTTTAATTTTTACTTAATATAATAATTGTTTATCATATTAAAATTAGTAATAAGTAATAAAAATTTCAATAATGATACATAAAATAAGAATAAAAATATGGTGGTCCGATTCACCCCTCTCGGTCAAAAATTTTGATACTTTTGGAATTCACATATTTTCATATAAATTTCATTTTTATTTAAATTTTTACTTAATATAAGTAACTATTTATTATATTAAAATTAATTAGCTATATGTAATAAAAATGTCAATAATAATAATAAAATACGAAAAGAATGGTGGTCCGATTCACCCCATCATCAATTTTTACGGCTGACGGGGTAAATCGGACCAAGTTAGGCCCAGTGATTTAGCCACTGTACTGTTTGGAACAAAATTTACTTTGCCCAGTTTAAAGCTAACATACTTTGAGTGTATACACTAAAAAAATAATTAAAATTTCATTCTTTTCATTTTTATAACAAAGTTAATAAAACTCATATTTCAAAAGTGAGAAATTCATGAAGGCCATTTTATACACCCCTATTTATTATATTTTTAAAAATATAAAACTCTATAGAATTAAAGATGATCTAAATAAAACTTGTAGTACTAAGGCGAAAAAAAAATTTATTTATTTTTTTATTTTTTACTTTATTTAGAGTGGACCTCTAAAAAAGGTGGGGTAATACTTTAGCTGAGGTGAATAAACTTTACGTAACTATTACATTAAAACTATAAACTTATAATTTACAAAAATGGTATCAAAAAATTCTTTGAGGGTTTTTTCCGATTAGAGTATATTATAAATGCATATTTTTTTAAGAAAATAAAAATATAAAAAATTACGCTCCGAAAATAAAAATTATTTAATTTCATTTTTTTAGGATAACACTATCGATGTTTTGTTTTTGATATTTTCCGATTATTTATACATCGATAAAAATAATTTTCTTCGATAATTTTATTATATATATATATATAAATATATATATATATATATATATATATATATATATATATATACTCATATAATATATATCTGCTACATATATATATATATATATACTATATATATATATACCTCTGTATAACATATATTATTATATATATATATATATAAAGAAGACAAAATAGAAGGCTGTGAATCAATCTAGAGTGTCCCATTAAATATAAAATTAAAAATTAAAATTATTTTTAATAATTATTAATGTAATTAATGAATAGTAATTATAATTAAAAGCCGCATGGGCCTACCTAAACTGTCCCAATCAACCAACAATAATTAATAATTAAGAATATTATTTAAAAAGCACGCCAGTCCCTCTAGGATGTCCCAGTCAATCCATTATAATTAATAAATAAGAATAATAATTCAAACATGGGCTATCTAGACTGTCCCAGTCAACCCATAATAATTAATAATTAAAGAAAAAAAAATGAGGCCCCTCTGGAATGTCCCAGTTAACCCATAATATATAAGAACAATACTTAAGAAGCCGCATGGTAATATTTAGACTGTCCCAGTCAACCAATAAAAATTAATAATTAAGGAAGCCGAATTAGACCATTCTAGAATGTACCAGTCAACCCATAATAAATAATAAATAAGAATAACACTTAAGAAGAAAGGCGTATGGGCCTATCTAGACCTGTCCCCAGTCAACCAATAATAATAATTAATAATTAAAATAATAATTAAAAAGCATTGACACCTCTAGAATGCCCCAGTCAACTCATAATAAATAAGAATAATACTTAAGAAGAAGCATGGTCCTTTTTAGACTTTCCCAGTCAACCAAAAAAAATTAATAATTAAGAAGCCGCATTGTCCCCTCAAGAATGTCCCAGTCAACCCATAAAAATTTAGAATAAAGAATAATTTTTAATAATAATTAATGTAATTAATGAATAGTAGGCCTATTTATAATTATGGTCATGAGGCTAGACTGTCCTGATAAGCCAACAAAAATTAATAAGTAAGAATAATAATTCAGAAGCATGGGCCTATCTAGACTGTCCCAGTCAACCTATAATTAATAATTAAGAAATAAAATTATTCTTAATTAATAATTTATTATGGGTTGACTGGGACTCTCAGGCTTCCAGCTTATGCGGCTGAAGTATTGTGCTGCTTATTAGTTGTGTGGATTGACTGGGACATTCCTAGAAAGGGGCCAATGCGACCTTTTAATTATTGTGCTTAATTATTAATTATTATTTGGTTGACTGGGACAGTGTAGGTAGGCCCATTGGCTTCTTAATTATAAATGCTATTCATTAATTATTATTAAAAATTATTCCAAATTCTTAATTTTTATGGGTTACCGGGACATTCTAGAGGGGCCAATGCGGCTTCTCAATCATTAATTTTTGTTGGTCGACTGGGACAGTCTAAAGAAAGAACCATTCGGCATCTTAGAATATTGTGTTTACTTAAATGAGATAGATACAGATATCTGAAAAGTTCATGTGAAGCGAAGGTATTATTGCAATTATTAATAATTGATGATTGACTGGGACAAATGCTGATCTCTCCATCGGCTAGCCCAAGTATTATTCTTATTTATTGTTATTATGTGTTTACTAGGATATTCTAGAGGGGCCAATGCTAGCTGTAGTATTCATTTTTATTGGTTGACTGGACAGTCTAAAAAGGACCATGCGGCTTCTTGTATTATTCTTATTTAATATGGGTTGAATGGGACATTCTAGAGAGGTCAATGCAGCTTCCTAATTAATAAATTAATAAATATCGATGTATCGATAGGTTGAAACGCATTTCGACGTCATTCTTCATCCCTACACGAACGAAAAAAAGCCATAAAGTTACATTATTCCTAGCGTTTTTTTTCATATTTTTATTAAAAATATCCATTTATAATATATGTACTCTTTATAAAAAAGCTTCAAAGAATTTTTTGATACCATTTTTGTATATTTATTAGTTTATAGTTTTAATGTAATAGTTACGTAAAGTTTATTCACCTCAGCTAAAGTATTACCAAAGGTGGGCCCGGTCACCCTGCCCGACGCTATATATATATTTTTTAAGCATACAATGTTGAAAACAAATATTTTTAAAATGTAAATCAATTGATGTTCAATATAAATATTTAATATTTTAGTTCACTATAATTATTTTACTTTCTCGCACTAAAATTATGATTATGAAATTAAAATCGATATACATTACTTTAATCTAAAATAGTTTGCCTACTTCATGTAAAGTTGCCAAAGGAATGAAGACTATTGAAAAAACAAAATTGTTCCTTAATTAAAATAAAATTGGAAATAATTAAAGCAGTTTTCCATTTTGCATTTGTGCTAATGCTCGATAAGAAATGCTAATCCAGTTTTAGCACAAATTTCCGGCATAAGCGAACGATTGTTTACAAATATTTTTGATCAGCTGTTCTGATGGAGCACATGGTTTTGGAATAAACAAAAATAAAAAAAATTACAAATGGTTTTTATTACAAATAATTGATCAACTATTGTGATGGAATTTATGGATTTGGAAGAAATTAGATTTAAAGCTAATTTCAGCCATTTTCCATTTGGCATTTGTGCTAACGCTCGATAAGAAATGATAATCCAGTTTTAGTACGAATTTTGGGCAAAATCGAACGATTGTTTACAAATATTTTAAAACAGCTGTTCTGATGGAACACATGGTTTTGGAATAAACAAAAATAAAAATAAAAAATGGTTTTTATTACAAATAATTGATCAACTATTGTGATGGAGTTTATCGATTTGGAAGAAATTAGATTTAAAGCTAATTTCATGAATGAAACATTCATCAAATCGACCAACCTACTACGCTGCCATCTTGTCTGTTTACATTTGTTCGTTAGCATTTTCCTTAAATTCGGTAAGCACGGGAAATAGCAACCTTACAGAACTTAGGAAATTCCTAACGTTTGGTTAGCATTTTCCTAAATCTGGGCTTAATTTGACAAAATGTAAGGCAACTTTAGCATTTTCCTAAATTTCGTTAGCAAAAGTGCAGAATCGAAAACGCCTTTAGATTTAAAGCTAATTTCATGAATGAAACATTCATCAAATCAACGACTTACTACGCCGCCATCTTGTTTGTTTACATTTGTTCGTTAGCATTTTTCCTAAAATTCGGTAAGCACGGAAAATAGCAACCTTACAGAATTTAAGAAATTCCTTACGTTTGATTAGCATTTTCCTAAATTTGTGCTAAATTTGACAAAATGGAACGCAACTTTAGCATTTTCCTAAATTTCGTTAGCAAAAGTGCAAAATTGAAAACGCCTCAATAAATAAAAAAAATTTCATCTCCAGTGAGAAGCAAATGTAATTGTGAAGTGGAAACGTACTTTTAAAATTTTAGAGTTATTTCAAATGATAGCTATATGGTAGAAATTTCTTCAATTTAATAAAAATTATTTACACAAATAAATAAGCATGTAAATCATATGCAATATATGAAATTTGGTAAAGTTTTACTTTTCGGCAGCACTGATATTTTCAAAATCGACTTTCGATATTTGTTGGGTTCGATTAATCGTAAATTGATACTTCGTAATATCGATACATGGAATCGATATTTGGATATATATATATATATATATATATATATATATATATATATATATATATATATATAGCCCTTTTATAATCTTATATATATATATATATATATATATATATATATATATATATATATATATATATATATACTTTCACTAGGGAAATTAAAATCTTAAAATTTGCTAGGACATCTACTTATGACGGCCAGCATCCCGAAAAGGCCAGGCATGTAACTAGAAAACTATAACATCTACAGGAAAATAAATAACATTTTTGATTTCAGGAAGTAATTTCATCGAGGAAACTTAAAAAAAAATTATTTTATTCTATTTATTAATAACTCCTTAAAATTTAGTAATATCTTAGACCTGAAATAGCGCAAGCTCTGATTGAACTTGAAAGCTGCAGTAGTCTCAGGAGCAAAAGTTGCCAAATACCGTTTTTTGGAGAAAATATTATTTTTTCTTTTTATATCCTTTTTAAGGAGCCGACGGAGGGACAGAGGGGGGGACGAAGTCCCCCCCGTCGTCCCCCGGTAGGCCGAGAAACCCCGACTCTATCTATCGTTCTTGTTTACTCGTGGGTATTCGTCCGTTTAAAAAAAAAAAAAAATTCAACATTTGGCAACTTTCCGTGCATACTCGGGAGTAAGCCGCATCTTTGATTTATCAAAAAACAGTAATTTTTCAACAATTTTTAACAATTTTAATTTTTTAAAAAGCGTTCTTTTTTTTTTTTTAATTTCCGGGGTAAAAATGTCTCCTGATTAATAAAATTATATTTATTTTCGTGTACCTGTTATAGTTTTTTAGTTACACGCCTGGCCTTTTCGGGATGCTGACCTATATATATATATATGGCTAAACCTAAGATTCTGTCTGACCTGAAATCGATATTTGTTACAAATATCGAGAAAACCCATTTGGGAATAAACTAGATGTTTTGACATGGGCTATATTCCTTTTGGGCATTATTTGACCGTTAATTTTAATTTTTAAAATTTGAAGAGTGAGGTTCACATAATTTTTGTTCCTATTTTAAAAATTTTATTTCAACTTTGTGAAAATGATTTTATAGTTTTAGCATTCCTGCAACATTTTGTTTCATTAAGAAATTAAGAATATAGAGACAGTAAGAAGCCACATGGGCCTGTCGAGACAGTCCAAGTCAACCCACTAAACAAACATGCTCATGCAAATCCACAAAGCACCCTAGGGCTTGTCAAATTACTGTAACTAAAAATCCACCAATTTGGCTTGGTCAAAAATAATGATATATATATATATATATATATATATATATATATATATATATATATATATATATATATATATATATATATATATATATATATATATATATATATATAACTTATATATATATATATATATATATATATATATATATATATATATATATATATATATATATAACAACTATATATATATGATACCAAACCATCCACATGCATTAATAACTAAGTTATGGTCACACATGCAGTTTCATAGTAGATAAAAAAGTTTGTGAAAAGTGTTAGAAAAATTGAAATTACGGAAATGATTTTATAGTTTTAGCATTCTTACAAGATTTTGAAAGAATTAGGAAAGAATTGAAATTACGAAAATAGGAGGAAAGTTTTATTTTTATGTTAATAGTAAACATTGTGGCTTCAAGCATACTGTTTCTGCAAAATATTTTTTTTCCAATATTAGAATATCCTACAGTGATGCGCTTTTAATTATCTAGCTTAGGTCTACGTTTACGGCAATGATAGTCCATCTAGATTAAGTCTAAGTCCTACAGCAACGATGATCCGTCTAGATAGGTCGTATTGTACGGCTTTTTAAGTTTAGGTTATGGTAAAGTTTGGCTAGGTACACCAGGTCTAGGTTTACGGCAACGACAATTAATCTAGGTTATGTTTAGGTCCTACGGCAACGACGATCCGTCTGGATAGGGTTTGTACTGTCACGGTTTAAGTGTAGGTTATGATAAAGTTTGGTTAGGTACACTGGGTCACAGCAGCAACAATCAATCTAGGTTTGGTTTATGTCACAAACAGCGACGAATCCGTCCACATGAGATTCGTACTGAACGGCTTGTTAAATTAGGTTAGGATAAAGGATTTGGTTAAGGTACACAGATTTCTATACCATATATGTATATATATATATATGCTGCTTTTAATAATATATATATATATATATATATATATATATATATATAACATATATATATATTCTTCTTTCTCCATATAACATATATATATATGCTTATATATATATCGAGTATCGATATATGTAATATCGAGAATCGAGAGGTCAAGACAGAGAGCTTAAGGAACACCCATATATATATATAACCAACATATATACATATGTATATATGGCATAATAACCAACCAACAGTAGCAATATGTAACTATATATATATATCATAGTAATATATATATATATTATCAACATATATAATAATAATATATATGTATACATAACTATATATATATATTTATAAATAAAAATAACCAATATATATATATATATAATATATAATAATAATAATATATATATATAATAATATATATGTAATAACTATATGCTGCTAATAATAACTCTACATATATATGTAACCAACCAATATGTAACTAATAACCAGTATATATAGTAATAATAATAGCAACAACCTTATATATATATATATAACTATAGTATTATATATATAACTCTTCATATAGCTATATATGTATGCTTATATCCAGCAACAATATATATAACCTTAATAATATATATACTATATATATATATATACTCTTCGACGAGTAAAGCGGGCTTTCATCAAACGAAAGTGCGCTAGCCTCCTTGGTTCTCCTACTGACAAATCTTTCTGGCCTCTTGCCAAAAACATCTCTAACAACTTCTGTAAATCTGCCTTTCCTCCTCTTATTCGATCTGATGACTCTGTTGCAAACTCTCCAACTGAAAAGGCCAATCTCTTCGGCTTCCTATTTTCCTCTAACTCAATCCTGGACGATTTTGGCATTCCTCCTCCTCTCAGGTGTCCTATGTCTTTGCCTGTGATTACATTTTATCGGGTGCATGGGCTCCTGAGATCTATGAATGTTAGAGATCTATGAATGCCCGGATGGCACTCCTCCCCAAGTTTTGAAGAAATGTGCTTACGTGCTGACCCCGCCCCTCGTTCAACTATATTATCTATGTCTCAATACTAGCACTTTCCCTCAGTATTGGAGGCACGCACATGTCTAACCTATTCCGAAAAAAGGAAGCCGTTCTGATCCTTCCAACTATCGCCCTATAGCTCACTTGTATTCTATCTAAGATCTTTGAAACCCTTCTCAACTCTCACTCCTTAGACCATCTGGAATCTCATTCTCTTCTTTCCGATCGCCAGTACGGTTTTCGGCGTTCAAGGTCTATTGGTGATATACTTTCCTATTTAACCGATTTATGGTTTTCCGCTCTTAGGAATTACGGGGAGAGTTGCGTGGTGGCGCTTGACATATGCAAAGCATTTGACCGGGTATGGCACGCGTCACTGCTCTCCAAACTCCCCTCCCTTGGGTTTCCTCCTTCTCTTTGCTTACTTATGTCAATCTTTCTTTCAAGTCACTCAATATCGGCTGTGGTTGATGGAGCGACTTCTTTTTTCTGTTAATAGTGGTGTTCCTCGGGGTTTGGTATTATCGCCTACTTTTCATTAATGATCTCACCTGCACATCTAACTCTATCCACTCATATGCCGATGACTCGACCTTTCATTCTTCAACTCGTATCAATTCTGCTCCCTCTTTTACTTCTAGAATTGCTTCTCGTCTTAATCTTTCCAATTCTATTCTCGCTGATCTGGATAGAATTTCCGATTAGGGTCGTCTCAACCTTGTGAAATTCAATTCTTTAAAAACTCAACTTCTACAAATCTCCCTCTCTAAAACACCTTCTAAATTTCCTATCTCTTTCGACGGTTCTCTCGTCTCTCCTGTTGACAATATAAACATCCTTGGCTTTAACATAAAGTCGTAAACAAAAAAATGTCTTGGAAACCTCACATCACAACGGTTGCTAGGGCGGCCTCAAAGAAACTGGGAGTTCTGCTTAGACTGCGAGACTAGTTTTCCTCTTCTCAGTTACTCCTGCTATACAAGAGTCTCATCCGCCGCTTGGGTACCTATTCTTCATATCTGGGGGGGGTCTGGTTCACCGGCTTTTGGACAGGGTCGAGTCAAAGGCCAAAGGCTTATAAACTGTTCTATACTTTCCAGTTCACTTGACCCTCTATCTTTGCGGCGCGATGTTGGTGCTTTATCTCTTTTCTATAGGTACCGCAGCGGCAGGTGTTCGAGAACTTACCACTCACGTACCACCACCTTTACGACGCCCTCGCAGCACAAGGGGGTGCTGTGTCTGCGCTTACGAGTTTTGTGTAGATATTGGTAACTCCAGGCTGGTTTAGCTGCGGTGCTTGGCGCTTCTTTCCTGCATCACCTCTGTTCTGTGGAGACTCTCTTCCATCTTCTGTGTTTCCTGCTGAATTTAATCTCCCTCACTTTAAAGAATGCGTCTGTGCTTGCGTAATTTGCGCTAACGGATGAAATTTTGGCGTGCAACACCCCTCTGAATAGGGTTCTGCCCGTGAGTGGTGGTGACAACCAGGGTTGTGGAGTCGGTTCAAATTTTCCGACTCCGACTCCCTCTTCAAAATTACCGACTCCGACTTCGACCTCTTCACTACGACTCCGACTCCACCCTTTTTGAAAATTGCCGACTCCGACTCCACTTTTTTGAAAATTAACAACTCCGACTCCGACTCCACCCTCTTCAAATTACCGACTCCGACTCCACCCTTTTTCTCACAATCTCAAGGCTCCGCCTCTTCAAAACTACCGACTCCCCGACTCCGACTCCAGACTCACAGCCCTGGTGACAACTGTACAATAAATAATATAACATATATATATATATATATATATATATATATATATATATATATATATATATATATATATATATATATATATATATATATATATATATATATTTATATATATATATATGACGCTTAGCTACTTCTAATGAACCCTAATAAAACTTAAGTAACCTAACTGGTAGATGGCAAGTATCCCTAACTTTTATTTATTCACTGTGCCGTAAAACTAGCCCTAACATTTACTGATTCACTGTGCCATAAAACTAGCCCTAGCTTTTATTGGTTCACTGTGCAGTAAAACTAGCCCTAACCTTTACTGATCCATTGTGCCGTAAAACTAGCCCTAACCTTTACTGATTATGGGCATTTCAGTGAAATTTAAATTTTTCCTCAACTCTTACTACTGAACATTCTTTTAAACATTTCTCACATCTCCTTTCTTGCAAAAATTAAGTTCAAATGTTGTAAGGAAGATAGCAAACTCTAATCGTTTCGGCATTATTCAAATATATCACTCACATTCATTTCTGAACTTTACACTCACACGTACACTAAACACGTCCAGTGACTATAAACTTTCTAACCATACTGAACCCAGTTTTGTCAATATTTGTATCTTATCATATTTATTACAAATAATCGATCTATTTTTAAAATATCATATATTGTTCATTTCGATAAAATATCGAATGGATTCAGGGTTTGTTTGTTTTTTTGGTGCTGCCGGAATGTAACATTAAGCCATGAAACTGTATAAGTTTTGAGGTAAAATGTGAGCTATTAAATTCAGGGTTGGACCAAAAAATAAACAAACCAGTGGGATTTTCTTTTTCTGGGGGGCAGGGGGACAAGGGGCTGCTTTTTTAGGTTTTACTGGGCTTTTTTAATGTTTTCTTTAATATTTCTATTTTTGAGGGGAAAAAAATGATTTATTTTTAAATATCATTTCAGTATTATTCTACAAATAAATGAATAAATGTTTAAAATTTAAAGGTAATAGTTGAGATCAATAGATTCTGACAAAATATCGATATTTCTTTCTGATAATCAGTTTTTTTATATCTCTCATCCCTATGTAAAAGTACTAAAACAGTGATGCCAAACCTCTCTCATATAGGTATATATTTAATAAATCTACCAAAAAAATTTTTTTTTGTTTAAATTCCTTTTAGGACCCATTAAGTTTAGGTTATGATAAGTTTTGTTAATTGTACACAGTAAATCTGTCTACTTAACCAAACTTATCATAACCTTACTGATTTTTCGAACATAAAAGGAAATAACATATGAAAACAACGAATAATGTTGCTTATTAAAATATCGTAAATCTGGCAATTTATTATTAACAACATTTGGCAACGTTGCTTCTAGGAATATGAAAAAATTTATTGATTTAAAAAAAAAAAAAAAAATCAATTTTTTTGAAATCTGTTTGAACTCAGCTGTTTACCAATTTAAAATTGATTTCATGTATTGACATAAGACATTGTCAGATTCCCAATGCTGAATGAATGTCGTACATTATAAGTGAATTACGACAATATTATATCAAAAACGGTGGTTCCCAACAGCAAAATAACCATAGGACACTATCCGATCCGCGTCTAGAATAAAAAAACAATCATCCAACATACTCATGCCCAAAACCCGCCAGGCACACAGCACCAGGAAGCCCGTCAATAACACATGGTGTACATCTGGTCTATCAAAGAAAGAAAAAAACTATCGCATTGAAAACTAGTGGCGGCACTGGCTTTGGTAATATAAAACCAGAGGGGTGTCACCCCCAATTTTATTGAAAATCACAAGATATACTCTAAAAAAAAATAATAATGAATAGGAAAACGAAAATCATCCGCTCTCTTTAAGGAAAGAGAGAAAGTTACAGTCTCTCAAGGATTGTTAAAAAATATAATAGGATTTTTATATATTATTTTTGTTTCTTATTATATTTTTAAATCACTTTTAAGAATATATATACTCTAAAAAAATTATAATGAAACACATATCATAACATCATCTACCTTTTTTTCCGCAAGACTGGGGGTAAGGTGCGCGACATTCACCGGAAACAGAATAGTAGAATATGACATAAGTCGAAAAGAAAGACCAGCCTTACCCCCCCCCCTTTATACCTATTAGTGAGAACTCGTCGCAGTCAGAAAATCCACCCAAGAGCTTCACGGGACAGCAACGGACCCTCACTATGTCGAAATTCTAGTCAATGTGGGGTTCACCCCTTGGCCCAGGTGGGCACAACTATACCCTATCACAAAACCCCGCCATTCACTCCTATTATGCACCTTTATACTCGCCTCTGCCAAACTCACATTTCTCTCTTCCAGACACTCCTTTACCGACTCAATCCACTTTTTCTTCAGTCGATTCCCAACACACACACCACTATACATCCGCTTAACCAACCGACTATCATTCATCTTCCACATCGCCAAACCTTCT
>JABUQX010135998.1:15000-21491 GCA_015478945.1 Trachelipus rathkii | reverse complement strand
TGATTATAATAACTTTGATTTATCTCCTCACCTTCATCTTCACTATCTATTTCATCTATTATCTCCTCACTTGCATCCAACGATTCTTCCTCTCTTCCTCTTCATTTTCAATTACATCTAATTCATATATTTTTTCAAATTCTTTTCAATCTATATCATATATTCTATTTGTATTTAAATTACGTATGTTATAACATCTATTATATTTTTTACTAGTTGCTTTGCCAGCTCTACTAATAACATAACAATTTAATATATCGTCATTATTCTTTAATTTCATTTCATAGAATTTACCTGTTTTCACATTTTTTGGATCAATTTCTTCAGTATCATCAATTGATGTCATTCTTCTTTCTTCTTCTTTCATCTTCAGTTTGACTTTCATTTTCATTATCAGTTTCATTCATGTATAATGTTTGACCATATTTTATTTGCTTCTGTATCATTACCATCTCAATTAAATTATCTTAAATCATGTTTTCATTTCTCTTTCTTCTATTCATCCTTTTATCTTCAAGGTCATGTATAGTTTTCATTTAATTACCTTTTTTGATTTCTGTGGAGATGAACTTGTTGATACAGCTCTTAAAGTTACCTCCATGTTTACATGATGGTTTTCCATCTACACACATTATTTTAGCTGGTCCTCTCCTTTTTCTCGTTCTTTCTTATAATATACTTCTTCACCTATATTTATATCTTTTGACATGTGTTCTCTTATTTGACTTCTCAATGCACGTTTTATATTTTTCTGAACTTTCATTTTCTATATGTATTTTTCTAGCATGTTCTATTGTTTCTAATAATTCTTTAATCATGTCATCAGTATCTCTCTTTTCACTCATTATTATGTTATCACAATGTATTATGTTTGGTATTCCTATGTTTCTTCCAAAAACAAGTTGGTTAGGAGCATATCCCAAATAATTTGTTAATCCATTCTTAGCAAAAACTGCCCATGCCATGCTATTCTTTTTATCATGTCCTTCTTGTTTTAACTTGTATAATGATTCCTTAAGTAACCCTACTACCTTTTCACATAAACCATTACTCCATGGGCTTTCTGCCGCTGTACTCATTAATTTGATATTCAATTTTGTCGTAAAAGTTTCCATATCTTCGTTTTGAAATTCTCTTCCTGCATCAGACATAATTGCACTATTAGGACTTCCAAATATATAATCCATTTTTCGATTAACCTTTCTATAATTTCTTTACTGGTTTTTCCACATAACCATTCTGCTTGAACATATCTTGTTGCTGTATCTATCATTACTAAAAAAATTTTATTACCTTTCAAAATTCTCCCACATCTAGTGAATTAGTTCATTAAATTTTATGTTAATATATGCAAACCTACTACAGGTCTTGGTGGAGTTTTCTTATATTTTACATATTTCGCATTCTTTCACAATTTGCTCCAATTCTTCTTATATTATTCCAAAAATCTTCTTCTTTTATTTGTTTTTGATTAGCATTCTTTGTTTTAATTTTTCTATTCCACAATGAGCAAATTGTCTATGTAGCTTTTAATTTTTCTTTCATCTTTTCTGTTATCCAATTGTCTTTTAAATTGACTAACAACATGTTTCTTTTTGTGTTCGATTCATAGGTATGCAGGAATTGTCCTCCGTTCATTATCAAATGTCGTGTTACTTTCTGTGTAGATTTAAGATCACAAATTATCAAAACAGTTCCCGATCTTGCAATGTTAATTTTTAATTTTCATTCTTTTCATTAGCTGATTTACCTAGTAATAAAGGTATATCACCCTCTAATACATTGATTTTTAAATTCAAAACTCTTTCCTTTGCATTTACAAGGCAATACTATTCTTTGAATTTTTATATTCTGTTTTCCAAATAATACAAAACAACCATTTTTAAATTTTGTGTGTCACTATATATATTGTAATTCTTCATCAGTTAATCCACTAATACAATTTTGTTAATACCTAAATTCTCCCGCAATTTACTGTTTCGATCTACATATACTTTCCTGTATCTAGTAATAGCCACTACATTTCTTCTTGATTATTTTAATCTTTAGAAGATACATACATATCTCAATTCATTATTGAAAATGTTCTATAGTTTCTTTCTTCTAAAGTCTCCCTCTAATTCATTCTCTTTCTTCTTTTCGTGTCCGATTAATAATAGAGTTAATGTTTTTCTAATATAGTTTTCATTATTTCTTTTATAAAAAATTATAGATTTAATTTATCTCTTATTGGGTCATTTTCTTTACAACATTTTTTTCTATTATGTGTCCTTTCTTTTTTACGATTTTTTCCAACACAACATATTATATTCTTCATGTCCAATAGCAATCTTTCTGTTTTATGATTATTTTGTTCCGTTACATATACCACATTTATTATTAAATGTTCTTTCTCTCCAGTAACATTCTTCAGTGTTATGATTAGTTGTATTTACGATATTTGTACAAGAATTTATTTTTATTATTACCAATTTTCATTTTTAAGTGCCTTCTTTTTCTACCAATTTCACATACTGATTCCCATTCATAGATTTAACAAGTGATTTCTTTAGTTGTTTAGGAAAATATTTGGTTTTAATTCCTTTCAATCTTATTTATAATTAACAGTTTACTTTCCATGTCCTTCAATATTAGATGTTACTTATCAATTGGTATGAATGTACCTTATCACTTATTTTAATGTCATCCAGTTTTTCACAATCTCTTTTTGCTTTATCATACCTTGCTACATATTCTCTGAAAGATTCTCCTTTTCTTTGTTGCATATTCAATAGTGTTTGTACTTTAAGATAACTTTCTTGTTCTTTATTTCTACTATATCTTTCTTTTAATGTACTTATAATTATTTCTACTCCATTTTCTGTCCATATTTCTTTTTCATTTAATGACATAATTACTTCTAGTGGTTCTCCTGTTAAACCTCCTATTATTTGTGCTATTTTAGTTTTTTCCTTTTCTTCAGATACTTCTCTCCATACTTTTAACTTGAATAAGTATTCTTCAAAAGATTCTTCTTTTTTTCCACTAAATTTAGGTGTTATTAAATTCATTTTTCTTTGTTCATTTGTTACTCCTTTTTCTTTACTATCCATCAGTTCCTTTATCATGTCAGTTAGTTTATCCATTGTTATTTTTAGAATTTCTTTTGCAGTATTTTCATCTTCTTCTTTTGACATTTTGTTTGTTTATTTTATTAGGTCTAATTTGATTATAAAATGATTAAAGCAATAAAATAGTTAATCTTACCATTTAATTTCTATTCGAAGATATTACTGGTTGGAGTTTTTATTCACATTTTGATTGAAGTTGTCAAAAATTTGTTGTGATATAAGTTCCTTTTTCTTATTCTTGATTTATATATTTTTCATATATATCTTTCTTTATTTATTCCTTCTTGATTTTTATAATTATTTGTTACCGTTGTTTATTTTTATTAACTTTTACTTTTTAAATATTTTAAATTTATATTTCTTTATTTTTAACCATAAATTACTTATTAAGATTATAATCAAATTTTCACCTATATTATAATAATTCTATATTTTTGCTGGAATGAGAAGAAAGGATTAAAAGAATTTATCAATATATAATAATATATATTAATTATATATAATATATTAAATATATATATATATATATATATATGATACTATAAATATATATTATATATATTAATATTATATATATATTATATATAATATATAATATATATATTATATAAATGAAATCAACACAATCTATAATCACGATTAATTTATATTTAGATTCTTTGATTTAAAAAATACGGAACTAATTTCTAATATTGCTTGCTTATGAAAAAATAAAAATCAAGTAATTTAAGAAATATGAGAGAACACTACCTCACTATCACTGTTAAACACAAAATTTTAACTGATGATCATTAAGTTGACGATGTTTTATTACAAGGTAATTTAAAATCATGTTTCAAATATGAGTTTTGGCCGGAAAATATATTGAATATGAGAGTCGACGCTACAAAAAAAATGCATAAACTTTACGATATTTGTTACATACTCTTTATATCTCTGCCAGATGGTTAACAAATTTCTGGAAATAAAATGAATTTTTAGTTTTCATTAAAAAAATTCGTTAAATCCCTGTCTTCCATCTTTATTTTTATCCATGCAATATCCAGTCTTAAACTTTTACTCAGAACAGGAGTCGCAGAATAAATAGTATTCTTTAAAGCTCTGCTGTCCGTATACACCACCACTTTCAACCTTTCACCCCCTAGTATCTCATGCCAACAATTCACAACATGTATCCCCGCTTCTGCCCCCTCAACAAAAGCAATACCCTTCGCCTCAATCGTTGACCTGGCTACCCTACGCATACATCTCTACTTCCACACTATGAGACACCTATTCCCATTTTCATCTCTCAAAGCCACAATATATCCAATCTGAGGATTTACACTACCTTTCATACCAAAGGAAGCGTCCGTATAAACTTCAACTTCAACCTTTTTCATCAAACTACTCAACCAAATTCACATCTGAACTTCTTTCATTCTCTTTATCACACCTATCAACTTTCTCATCTCTTCAACCTTCCCACCTTTAAAATACTTACTTCTATCACTCACTGCAAAACAAAGATCTAGTCTTGTTTGACCACATTACCAATTTATCTGACCTATCAATGATCTATACTGAGTCAGTTCCTTACTTTCCATCTCTCTATCACCATAAAACTCTTTCATCCGGCACACTTATACTAGCCATATATTTATCTTGTTCCAACCACACACCATTTGCATCTTCATGTATGTTTACACCTAAACATTTAAACCCTTTTTCCTGTTCCGAATTCTTTCTTCAGTTTCTCTTTCATTCTTTTGAGATAACAGTCTCCGGCATAACAATTCAGGAACCCCTACAACGAGAAATCGTTCACGTGTGTACACATGAGCCATAAATGCGCCTTACTCTTCCACAAAATACCGCTTTGGATTCAAGTCTACTTTTTAAACACCCCTCCCCAATTCCCCAAGTTCACAGGCTACCACCTGTATCACCACCATGCCCTTGCAGCATCCTTTCAGCCATATACAGTTTTCTGTAACTCCCAGATGTATTCTCCTTCTTTTGCTTCTTTTGAAGGTATCACAAACACCTTTCTATTAATCCTATCACCCTGAAAGTATGCCGTTTTTATATCAATTGAGTTACATGTCCAACCATCTCTTTTTATAATACTTAAACATAATTTCAATACGTCACCCGAACACGTGGGTGCCTTGGTTATGAAATCTTCTCAAATTCTTCGAAATTTTTGCCACCAACCTTGCCTTACATAGTTCCTTCCCTTCTACTACTTTTTCTGTTATCTCCCATCTCATAGATATCTTCTTTTGACCACTGTATTTTACTCTTTTGTATACATCATTATCAATTTCTTTCAATTTTGCCGTCAAAACACGCTCATCCTCCGAATTACCCAGACAAACAACTTCCTTATCCTCTATACGTTCTATATCTTTATAATTACTAAAGTCAATCCACTTGCATTCATCACTGTCCACATTTTGAATGTTAAAGCAATTATTCCATTTCTTACTGGTTGCCTTACCTGCTATACTCAGAACCTTTACGTCTATACTTTCATTATTTTCCCTGTTTACACATTTATATCTCTTTCCTACTTTAATTTTTTCAGATTATCTTCTTGAGCTATAACCGGTTCACTTTGTTCCGTATCTGTTGTTTCTGGTGAAAGAACAACTTCATATTCTTCAAATTCATCCTCAACTACCTCGTTCTTATTTTTTTCTCCTCACTATCCTCACTTTCGTTGGCTGTTTTATCCTCATTGTTTACTTCTATTGGTACACCCGTTAATTTTGTTATGTGAACCCTTGATATTTCCCTTATAGTACGTACTGCCATGTTTCACAATCACTGTCTTACCATCCCTACCTATGACTTTTGCTGGTCATCTCCATTGATGATCAATTTCCCTCTTGTAATACGCACTTTCCCCAATCTCAGCTAAATCTACATGATGTTCACGTATTTGGCTTCTCATTGCTCTTTTTTATATTTTCAGCTGACTCTTGTTGTATGTGTATCCTTCTGCTTAGCTTCATCGCCTCCAAATGTCTTAACAGCATTTCACCTTCCGTTCCCAAAACGCCTAAACTATCATCACCTTCATCAGTATAGTCAGGTACCTTACAATTCCTACAATATACTAATTGATTATGGAATACCCACTCTTATTTAACAAGCTATTCTTGGCCGACACTGTCCAGAATAGACTCACCCTCTTCATTGCTCCTTCCTCTATCATCTTCTGTTAGCATCTTTAAGTAATACAACCATTTTCTTACATTGCCCATTACTCCACGGACTCTCTGCTGCTGTAGCCCACTGTCATACTAAATCTTTCGATACATAGATGTTTCATCTCCTCGTTCTGAAATTCTAACCCAATATAGCTCAGAAACCTTTCAGGAGCCCCAACTACAC
>JABUQX010135998.1:0-10000 GCA_015478945.1 Trachelipus rathkii | reverse complement strand
CTTTTGTAGGCTGTATCCCTGACGTTTGTATTTAGTGTTAGGGGTATTAAAGAAGTGAGTTGCAAGGAATCGTATACGACGAGTTTTCTTCGTCGCATACAAGTCTACTGTTTTTTTTAGAAAATCCTCAGTTGGATTCTCAGACCCCTCGATGCTTATCATCATACAATGCATTAAGGTTTCTGGCAGCATTCTATTTCTTGTCTTACTTAGTATTCGGTTCATAGTACTGAACGATCTTTTAACCGAGGCTATCGTTACAGGAATGACAAGAAAGATTTCACAGAGCTTTTGTAACTCGCAATATCCCACGTCCGCTTCCATTATTTTCGACAATGGGCTTTCATCTGCTTTAAATATTTCGCTTTCGAGCATGGAATTGATATAAAAAATGAAGGATTTCAGGTCAGCTAGTACACCTTCCGCATTAAACATCGGAAATCTGTCACAAAATTTTCTAACTTCAATATCCGGTAAATTTGTTGATGACTGAAACGTCTCAAAGCGACTAGCAAATATCATTATATCAATTGATTTGTCGTTGAACCTTTCTTCAATTTCTTCGATTACACTATTGCAGTATATTTTCATCCCTTTAAATGCATTTTTCTTATCTTCATCAGCAATCAGACGCACTTCAGATGCAAACTCCTCCATTATTTCACACCGAACGTTTTTTTGTAAGTCACTATTGACGTCTCCACACTGATTTGCAATATTTTGCAGGTGCAATTTTGTTCCAGTAATTAGGGGAATGACTTTGGTCATACTAAAGTCCTTCTTTTGCAAAGCATTGCTAAGATAAGAGAGAGTGCACTAAGGAGTTCATTCATTACATAACAGGTGACAAGGAAACTCTCATTTCTGATTTCCAGCAAGATGCCCCCTGCAAGTGATGCAAGGTCTGTCCCTTCTTTGTGGATATGCTCACAAGCCATCAAAATTGACTTTAAGCTCCTGAAGACAGCATTCACTATCTTATAATGAGATAACCATCTCACTTCAATGCATTCTGGAATCTTGAGGATTGGATCATTGATTAATGATTGAATATCATGCAAAATATTTTCTTTTTTTGGCGACTTGCTAAACAGTTTGTAAATGTCTTTCAAAATATAAAAAAAAACTTTTGACCTTCTGATTTTTATTCCTGCAGGAGGCTGCTGCCAGGGACAATATATGTGTTTTACAGTGTATATAGAGAACTTCTTTGTTTGACTCTTCTGAAAGCCTTTTTCTTACACCTCCAACTTTTCCAGCTATATTAGAAGCACCATCAAATTCAAAAGTAATAATGTTGTCATAATTTAAATCAAGATCAGTCAGCTCCTTATGAATAGCATTTGCAATACTTTCTGCTTTTCCATTGGGTATTTTAACAATTGACAAGAACGTTTCTACGGGATTTTTATCCTCCACTACTCTAAACATGTTTTTCAATGTTTTTTTCAACTCATCTTTCAAAACTTCGCCCATACATAACAGAAGTTCACCGGCAGTGTCCTTGCTGCTGTAATTCGACCTATCACTCTGATCTTTACACCATGTTTTAAAATCATCATTCAATTTGTCCAAAATACTTTCAATCAAACTCTGATATTTAGTAGTGTAAGCTGCTTCTTCCTTTACCAAAAAATACAACCCTCGCAAAAGTATTTTTAAACCTTTCCTATTTAAGTCTCTTTCACTTTCACTCTGTTGAACAATTTGAGCGTGAATCGGTTTCTTCATAGCCTGTCTCCTGAGGTTTTCCATTTCTACACTTATAGTGTGAGCTGAAGAGTGTTCATGCTTCTTTAATTTCCCATTTTTTCCTAAAGCTTTTTTGAAAGTTGTGAATGGAACGGTTATGAATACCCCACCTTTCTTTTGTAGAACATTTGCATAATTTTTCATGAAATTTTGGCACAGTTTACAAAATGCGCCTCCTTTTTCTTCCTGTTTGCCAGCCAACTATATTTCTGTTCCCATTGTTTATTGTAGTAGCGTTGTTTGTCAGACAATTTGGCGTAATGTGAGCTGGATGATCCTGCACATTTATTTTCAACATTCTTTAAATCAGTAGGTTTAATTTGTGAAAATTGATACGTTTGCGGCGTTTCCTCTTTCAGTTTTTTACTAGGTCCTGCTGCTGCGCTACTGAAATAAGAGACTATTGTTTTCCTCATGATCCCGAAAAGAGAAGAGGTACCTATGAAAAGTTAAAAAAAAGATACACACACACACACACACACATATATATATATATATATATATATATATATATATATATATATATATATATATATATATATATATATATATATATATATATATATATATATATATATATATATATATATATATATATATATATATATTATATATATATATATATATATATATATATATATATATATATATACATATATATATATATATATATATATATTTATAGTTAATAGTTATATATATATATATATATATATATATATATATATATATATATATATATATATATATATATATATATATATATATATATATATATATATATATATGAGATCATGAGAAAAATAAACACTAATAAATATATATTAAATAAGCCACTCCTTAACTAATAGGACCTTTTCCGAAAGAAATTTCTATAGCAATACCCATTTTCTCAGAAGTCAGAATTAACAACTTTGCTATTTTATGGCCATATCTAGCATGTTTCCATGCATTCTGGCTGATTTTATTATTTATCGCTAGATAATATAGATTTAAACATACTTTTTATGTTTATTTGCTTTATTTTGTAATTTACGGCAAAAATTAATTCATGCTCGATTTTCTCCGGGGGGGCACTGACTGTCTCCGGCAAAGCCTCCCGGAGGCATGCCTGAAAGAAACACTGCTTCTACTATGAGTTAGTATTTAACATTATAGCATGGCATAATATATATATCTAAGAGCTGCATGGTGATAACGCTTCGAGTTCAGTAAACCAGGTCACTGCGAAATAGCCACCAGGCTCGCAGGCGCAGCATTTGTGCCTTCACCAGTGTGTGCGCAGGCGCACATTTCGTACTGCCGCGTGCGTGCCGCAGTGGGTCTTCGCACGAATGAGGGCGTCAGTATATATGGCGGTTTGATCGCATTAAACATTTTAAAAACATTTTGGTAAATCTGGGCCGTAACCATTACAGACCTATTATAACACATATATTTGTGCCAACATTATTTTTGCTTGGTCACTTCTTTTACTTGGTCACTTTACTTGCGGGCCTCTTGTACCTGTATGTAAGAAAGAAATTCAGAGGCCCATCGTTTTGTTTGGCCAAGTTCGCGCGAAATTTTATTAAACATAGTCTTTACACATTTTAAAGTCAGAACTAGTAACAATAGAGTGCTGCCTAACAAACAAAGATTAGTATGATTTTGCTTTACTGCCTTACCGCTTAACTCACAGCTCTTACTGTTTTAATCGTCTTAATAGCTTTAACCCTCACAAATTTATTAACGCCAGCATACCCAAAGTTGTAATAGTACCGGTTGATGTTATCAGCACTGGGTGGGATTAGTATAAGCTGTTTACTGCTTTACTGCGACCTTGAAGTATTAGCGACCACAGCTATCAGCGCAATCACACACGCATGGGCCTGAAAAGCCGGTCAGTAAACAATAGAGGTGCTAAGATAGTGGCACTGGCAAACAGAGCAAAGCTACTCTTACTGT
The DNA here is from genome assembly GCA_015478945.1 of Trachelipus rathkii. NCBI lineage: Eukaryota > Metazoa > Arthropoda > Malacostraca > Isopoda > Trachelipodidae > Trachelipus > Trachelipus rathkii. Next base: position 6,301 of record JABUQX010135998.1, on the reverse strand, counting down.
TTTGCGATTCAGCTGACTCATATAGTTTTGACAGCTTAACCATAGCAATAGTCAGCTTAACTATATATTTTAATAAAGTAATCATAGCTGAATAGTTTTTTAATCATAATGATTAGCACTATATGAGTTTTGTCATTTTTCTTTGTTATTTTTTTATTTTTAGTTTAATATTTTTTGTTTTTTGTCTTTATGCTTTATTTTTTTTATCTTATTTCCTTATTTTGTTTTTTGTTATTTATTTTTGTTATTACAGTAGCTTGGGTAAGATTTACTAGGCCTATTGGGTTGCTATCAGGCTTAACACACACAGCAGAATAGCACACACACACACAGGCTGGCCAGCCATAGGCCAGGTACAATACACACATTGATTACACACAGTCACACACTTCACAGGCCTTCAGGGCCACAGCAGATTTGGGCACACGCAGCATTTGCTGTTACCAATACCAGATTTGCTTGCCACCACACACGCATTTACTACAATCACAGATTTAGCCAGACTCACGTATCTTCACACACACAATATGGCATTGAATAATAATAATACTGAATAACAACACATTAGCCATACACAACACACAGCACAAATACGACACACTGTCACCACCACATAGCGACGTATACTTATTAAAAACATTTTATGTTTTACTAAACGACGTACAGCTTATATACTACTCAAATAGTACTGTAATACTAAAGCTTTCTGCTTGGAGGGTCAAATCAACATTATCTGGAAACAAGAATTTGTTATTAACTGTTACCGTTTTTGTTTATAAATTTTTATAATCATCAAGTTTTAAAATACTTTTACTAAATTTTATGAAATTATTAAAAACATATTTACGTACGCAGCACAATCAGAAAACAGGTACAGTTTCTAGCAATTCTCTACACACGCTAATACGTTTGTTCATTGACTTACAGCTCATATCAATTTTTAATATGCAATAGTATAACAAAATAGTTCTTCTTCGTTAACATAACTATGTAATTTTATTAAAACCATTCTAAGTTTTATTTAAAAATAACAATTATTCACTTACATTTATATTATTCATTCAATGTTAACTAAAATATTTCAAAGTTTTTTAAATAATTTGAATTTACTTTATTAATATTACTAATATTATAATTATTATTATTATTATTATTATTATTATTATTATTATTATTATTATTATTATTATTATTATTATTATCTATGTACATTGACAATCCATCACGAGAAAACACAACAACCCGCACTCGTTACAGATACGAAACTGACCTCTCTCTGTAAAATGGGTTGAAATAACTACTTTAGCCCTAAATTTAGGATAATCCTTTTTGTACCCCGGGGCGATTTAGGCCTAATACCAGGTCAAAATATATTTCAAACTGACCTTTTTCTGTAAAATGTGGTGCAATAACTACGTTAGGCCTAAATTTAGGCATAAATTTAGGATAAACCTTTTTGTATCCCAGGCTGATTTAAGCCTAATACTAGGTCAAAAGGTAATTCCAGTATAGACAAGAATCGAGAATCAATGTTATTATTATTTTATAAATATATTTCAAACTGAAACATGCTGGATCGGTAAGATCCTTTGATCAGGTAAGAAGGAAATGTTTACCTTTCTTGTGAGTGGACGGAGTAATCCTTATCTCTATATGACCTCGTATGTGATTGGTCGAGAATTATTTTATCGCTTTTTGGTTTTTTCATATCCTGAGCCCTACCTCTGATTGGATGAAAATTATATTTGAGCAGGCGGATGTTTTAGACCCAAACTCATTTTAAAATCATACTCGTTTTGGCTGTTAAGCTGTGCACAAGTTCTCTGATTTGTAATAAAAGTGTTCTATTTTCACTAAGTGTATATCATGTTTCACCTTAACAGGTATACCTCAATACAAGACATTGTCCAATGGGAAATCAAGATCCCCGGTAGTAGGGTTTCATTCTTATATAAAAGAAAGCCCGATGGATTTGAATTTTTCAAGTGTGCTACCCAATCACCATGTTATAATACCAAGCGTATTTTCGTGAGTCCAAATGAATTACTTTGTATATGTAATCACACTGAAGAGTGGCTTACAGAATACTTTAAACCAAGCTCAGCTTTAAACTGGACCGAAACAGTTATTAGCCTGTGCGAAGAAACCAGCGATAAGCAACTTACTCTATCATTTTATAAACATCAAAACATAATCAGCTTGGAAGTTAGATTATGGGAGAGAAATAATGAAACAACCGTATTTGAACCTACATCATTTGGATTCTACATTTCAGGCCTAATGCAACTGAAATATATGCTAGAGGTACGTAGGCGAATGTTAATGCAGATGAAGAAGACATATGTGTTATCTAATTACGTAACCGTAATTCATTACATGTTATACCAAGAATACTACGCATTTAAGAAAACCCTGATCGATGATCCTACGCACATCATCGATCGCTTCCTAAGTTCTATAGACGTACAAAAATTCATTTATCTACTTAGAAAACAATGGCAGGAAAGTATTTATGCAGGTGACCCAGAATGTAAATATACTATGATATCTGAGCGGGAACTTTTTACGTATGTGTTAACTGAAGGTATTACTGAGACACGAAACTATATCATCGATAATGATATAAATGATTGGCATATTTGCAAAGATTTAAAGAATTTTAATATAAAATAGTTATAAACATCATGTGTAAAATGTATGTAGAAGTATTATATTTAATGTTAACCTTATATATAAACCATTGTAAATATATTTAACACGCTTGTATATATTTAATGTTATCCTTATATATATATATATATATATATATATATATATATATATATATATATATATAGTATATATTATATATATATATAACACACTTATATATATATATATATATATATATATATATATATATATATATATATATATATATATATATATATATATATATATATATAAATCATTGTAAGTTAATGATTATTAAATTTCTAATTATATAGTAAAGTTTTTATTATCCTTATTTTTACTTTCTTAAATAAATATTTACATGTATGTTAAGAGTTTAAATAAACGAAACTTGGGCTCAGGATATGAAAAAACCAAAAAGCGATAAAATAATTCTCGACCAATCACATACGAGGTCATATAGAGATAAGGATTACTCCGTCCACTCACAAGTAAGGAAAACATCCTTCTTACCTGATCAAAGGATCTTACCGATCCAGCATGTTTCAGTTTGAAATATATTTATAAAATAATAACATTGATTCTTGTCTATACTGGAATTACCTTTTGACCTGGTATTAGGATTAAATCCGCCTGTGATACAAAAAGGCTTATCCTAAATTTAGGCCTAAATTTAGGCCTAACGTAGTTATTGCACCACATTTTACAGAAAAAGGTCAGTTTGAAATATATTTTGACCTGGTATTAGGCCTATTTCGCCCCAGGGTACAAAAAGATTATCCTAAATTTAGGGCTAAAGTAGTTATTTCAACCCATTTTACAGAGAGAGGTCAGTTTCGTATCTGTAACGAGTGCGGGTTGTTGTGTTTTCTCGTGTTGGATTGTCAATGTACATAGATAATAATAATAATAATAATAATAATAATAATAATAATAATAATAATAATAATAATAATAATAATAATAATAATAATAATAATAATTAAAGAAAATCCGAATTATTTAAAAAACTTTGAAATATTTTTAGTTAACATCGAGCGAATAATATAAATGTAAGTGAATAATTGTTATTTTTAAATAAAAACTTAGAATGATTTTAATAAAATACATGTTATGTTAGCAGAGAAGAACTTATTTTGTTATTTTTATACTTATTACATGGCTAAAGATGATGTAAAGCAGTAAGTCAATAGAACAAAACGTGGCATAGCGTGGTGTAGAGGGGTGCTAGGGTCTGACCTTACTGATTTACTGATTTATTGCTTTAAGGTACGTAAAATATATGTTTTTAATAAAATTTCATAAAATTTTAGTAAAAGTTATTTTAAAACTTGATAGTTATAAAAATTTATAAACAAAAAGTATTAACAGTTAATAATAAATTCTTTGTTCAAAGATAATGATTGATTTATTATAGAAGTTTTAAGAAACTTTGAAATAATTTTAGTTATATTTGAATGAGTAATATAAATGTACGTGTTTAATTAAAACATAAAATGTTTTAATAAATTATACGTTATATGTGTAAGTGAGTGTGTGTGTGTGTGTGTGTGTGTGTGTGTGTGTGTGTGTGTGTGTGTGTGTGTGTGTGTGTGTATGTGTGTGTGTAAGTAAATCTGTGTGAGTGTAAGTAAATCTGTGTGTGAGTGTAAGTAAATCTGTGTGAGTGTAAGTAAATCTGCGTGTGTAAGTAAATCTGTGTGTATAAGTGTATGTGTGTGTGACTGTGTGTGTGTGTGTGTGTGTGTGTGTGTGTGTGTGTGTGTGTGTGTGTATGTGTGTGTTAAATGATAATAACAATAGGCATGAAGTAAATAACACTAAGTATAATAATAATAAAAGTAAAATAATAAAAATAAAATAAAAAGAATAAAATAAAAGAATAAAAATAAAAAGAATAAAAATAAAAAGTATTAAAACAAAAATAAAAAATATAAAAGAAAACATGATGTTAATAAATATATGAGTTAAAACAGTAAAACATATGAGTTAAAGCAGTAAAACATGAGTTAAAGCAGTAAAACATGAGTTAAAGCAGTAAAACATATGAGTTAAAGCAGTAAAACATGAGTTAAAGCAGTAAAACATATGAGTTAAAGCAGTAAAACAGTAAAACAAAAGCATACTAACCCCCTTGTTGCTATGTAACACCTCTATTGATTTACTGATTTACAGCTTTAAGGTATGTAATGTATGTGAGTTAAAGCAGTAAAGCAGTGAGTTAAAGCAGTAAAGCAGAAAGTTAAAGCAGTAAAGCAGTAAAACAAAAGCATACTAATCCCTTTGGTGTTAGGTAACACATCTATTGATTTACTGATTTACAGCTTTAAGGTATGTAATGTTAATAAATTTGTGAGTTAAAGCAGTAAAACATATGAGTTAAAGCAGTAAAACATGAGTTAAAGCAGTAAAACAGTAAAACAAAATCATACTAATCCCTTTGTTGTTAGGTAACACCTCTATTGATTTACTGATTTACAGCTTTAAGATATGTAAAGTTTATGTTTTTAATAAAATTTCGTACAATTGTAGTAAAATAAAATGATTATATATCAGACACTCTGAATTTTTTCTTCTTACATACAATTTTTAAAAATTTATAAATTAAAAAGTATTAAGTAAAAAGTATTAAGTAAAAATAATGTTAATAAATATATGTGTTAAATAATAGGTCTGTAATGAGTTACAGTTTTAGGTTCGCGAAAATGTTTTTAATAAAAATGTTTAAGTATGAAATAAAAATGAATGACTCATAGTAAATATATTTTTCATTCGTGCGGGGATATTGCGCCTGCGGGCGCACGCGGCGGGCGGATACGCGGAAATATTGCGCCTGCGGGCGCACGCGGCGGGCGGGAACGCGGAAATATTGCGCCTGCGGGCGCACGCGGCGGCGGTTTCGCGGAGGGGCTGACCTGCGGACGCGGACTCTGAAACGTTTGCGGTCACTGTCTCAAATGTGTAGCTCTTTAGATATATATTCTGCCATGCTATAAGTGTTAGAAAAATACTAACTCATAGTAGGAAGCATTCTAGCAACTTGTAATATACACCAATCGATTCCTCATACCTTATAACCTAGGGGTAGACACCCATATTAGGGCTATTCTAGGCTCAGGGGAGGCCAAAAAATAGGGTTCTCAAAAATAGGATTCTCAAAAATTTGGGTTCTCAAAATATATCTGTGTGTATCTGTGTGTGAGTGTAAGTGTGTGTGTGAGTGAATATATATATATATATATATATATATATATATATATATATATATATATATATATATATATATATATATATATATATATAAAGATATATATATATATATATATATATATATATATATATATATATATAGCATATATATATATATATATATATATATATATATATATATATATATATATATATGTGTGTATATATATATATATATATATATATATATATATATATATATATATATATGCAATGAGGCAAGTAGAATCAAACAGTAAGATCCACGTGGTCAATATAAGGACTGCTTTGTAGATTTGCATGTGCATTTCCCCACGTGCTTGTGGGTGTGTAGAATAGCCATGTTGGAATGTAAGGTAACGTCCCACATGGTGCTGCTTCCTCGATACGAGAGTGAAGG
>JABUQX010135997.1:17500-22500 GCA_015478945.1 Trachelipus rathkii | reverse complement strand
AACATTTTTTAAAAAGATTTAATTGATTTATTTAATTAATGTATGACTATGAAATAGGGTTAAAAGTTATGTATATCGTGTTCTATTTTAATTATATTCGAAAATTAAAGGTTTATTTTTGTCCTCCTTCTCAATTGAAATTTGCTAAGTTTACACAGGACAAAGGTTCATTATTAACAAGAATCCCAATTACAACTGAATAATTAAGCAAAAATATTAGTAAATCCTCGTATAACCTCTCTCTCCTCTCTCTCTCTCTCTAACTCTCTTCTCTCTCTCTCTCTCTCTTCTCTCCCTCTCTCTCTCTTCTCTCTCTCCTCTCTCTCCTCCTCCTCTCTCTCTCTCACACCTTCTCTCTCTCTCCCTCTCTCCTCTCTCTCTCTCTCATACTCTCAACATATACTATAATATATATATATAATATATTATATAATACTCTATATATATATTATATAGATATAATATATATATATATACATAATATACTATAATATATACATATATATATATATATATATATATACTCTATATATATACTATTATTAAATGCTATCCTAAGCATACTTAAGAAAAATTGGATTTTTTATTATTATTGAGGAGCTTTCATGCAAAAATCCTGATAAGAGCTAAAACTAGAATAAGGTTTCTTTTACGTTGCCATGACAACCAGTGTTTTGAAAGCATTATAATTTTGCTTTCTTGGAGGCACAAATCAAAATTCCTCCAGTAAATGATCCTTATGAAAAATAATGTTTCGGCAGAGAATAAATGATCTTAATGTAAAATTAGCGTTCTTGTATAACATTTTAAACCTTATTTTAATACCAATAAACACTATCCAGAATCTTTTGATTACATTAGTGCTATTTTATTTTTTTTAGAGAGGAGGCCCGGCCTCCTGTGTTTCCCCCGTAAAGCCGCGCCTGATATAACTTATTATATTATATATATATATATATATACTATACCTATATAATATAATATTATATATATAATATATATAACTATATATACTATATAATATATATATATACTTGCTCAACTACTATATATATATATATATATATATAATATATATACTATAATATATATATTAAATATATTTAAATATATAAATATAGTATATAATATATAAATAATTATATTATATATACTTAATATAATATAAAATATTATATATAATATAATATATATATATATGATATATATATATATAATATATAATATATAAATATATATATATAATTATTATTAAGAATAATATAAATAAAAATAAATTTTAATAAAGGAAAAAAATATCGGTAAAATAATCGATATTATGAAAGGACAATACCAAAATATTCTATTCGTCCAAATCATAGACCCAAAAATCGAACGGACGAGAAAACTTGGGTGACAAATTTGTTTTACCAAAATGTTCAAATCGTCGACACACTGAAACTGATGGGGAAAAAAGGTCGACAGAATTTTTGCAAAATGTCGGACCATTTTTCCTCGTCGACCAATTTTCCTGTTCGACCATTGGGTATAGGTCCCCGAAAATAACTATCATATTTAGTAAAGTGTTTGCATTTAATTATTTCATAAAGATCTTTCTTGTCTTGAAAATTAGTCGTGTGCAAATAAAGATTTCTACATTCTATAAAACTTCTAAGATTTCTTTAAACCATCTTTACTATCTCTTCTTTGCTCAATTATAAGACCATCTTCATTCAACGGACAATACAGACTATATACATACATATATATTATATATACTATATAATATATATATAATAATAATATATATAATATATATATATAATTATATATAATATATATATATATATTATATATATATAATATTATATCTATAATATATATATATATATATATAATATATATAATTTATATATATATATATAATATATAATATAATTATATATATATTATATATAATATATTATAGATATATATAATATACTATATATATAATATATATATAATCATACTTACTATATATATACTATATATTACTAATATATTATATATATATATATATACTATATATATATATATATATATAACATATATATATATATATATATATAAATATATATATATTTAAAAAAAATACATATTATATTTATATATATATATATATAGTATATATAATATATATATATCAATTGATTGTAATTTAAAGGTTCAGCGTAACTTTTTTCTCTTTCGGTCTCCAATACCCAAATATCATTATTTGAAAAGGTCAGTCCAAAATAAGTTTCTTTCAAAGGACCCTAATTAATTTAAACCTACCTTGAAGAATGGCTCCTTACCCTCAAGTAGAGATGTATGCTTTTATATACTGTTATATATACTATCTATAATATATATATATATATACTATATTATAGATATATATATATATATATATATATATATATAACATATATATAAGTATATATATATATATATATATATATTTGATTATATATATATAGATATAATATATATATATATATAATATATAATATATATATATATATATATATATATATATATATATATATATATATATATATATATATATAATATATATATATCTATATATTATATAGCCTATATATATATACTAAGATGTTACGCGCTTTACCAAGTAGTAACTACAAATACTTGGGAAATATGATTGCCAATGGAGAATAAAATACACAAGTTAATGAAAAATAGTAATTTAATTTTTGAAAATTAAAAGATTTCTCATCTTTTGGCTTACCTTATGGAAACAGAGTTTTAAAGCGTGTTGTCTTTCAGAAATAATAGTGTATCACCCATTATAACTTTGTAAACATTTAATTTATGTTCGCTATATGCTAAGATTTGCGCGAGCAAAATTTTTAGCATAAGTCAAAGTGAAATACTATATAAACCCGTCATTTTGAGATACTCTTGAGATACTTATCAGTCAGATACAGAGTCAGATAAAATTAACAATAAGAATCAAAAGAAATAAATTTCACTCAAGATACTCTCTCCAGAAATCCTCCCGGCAAGAAAGATAAACTTCAAGGAAAAGGGCTGCGACTTGAATTTCGATCACAAATTTTCCGCTAAACGAAAAGTCAGAGGCAATTGTGGAAAACGCTGGAAAAGGCTGTCACTACCAATTCGCCTACGAAGAGAGAGTATCTCAACCGAAGGGACTTTTGTTACTTTTATACTTTAATTGCATATTTTAACTTATGTTGAATAAAAAACATCATTTCAAATATGGCTTTGATCTTTAAATTACCATCCTCTTATATAGGGTGCTTGCTCCTAAAAAGAAGCCACCAACTTAGCAATTAGTATTACCTATAAATTGGTAACCCTGGAGTTAGAACACCCCAGAACGTCAATCAACGCCTTCTAAAAAAAAAAAACAAAATGAAGAAAAAGAAAAAACTACAATATTACTAAAAATCCCAATCAGAACACCCCTAGAAGATGACTCAAGAAAATGATATCGATTAAAAACTTCAATTTTTCATTTTTAATTAATTTTGGATTATGGTCTTCATCTTTCAACAAAATATCACATTCGCAGGATTCCACGTTAGACATTAGCAAACTTCCTTTTCGTATGGATTCTTTGCATATTTCAAGTTGGATTATGGGCAGAGAAACTTCATTTTGAATCCCACTACTGAACTTTGATTCCTTTTTCGAATTCTAAATGGTTCTTCTGTGACCGCTCCCTTTATGTATGAAGAATTTTTCAATAAAGGACCTAAATTATAAGGCAACTTCACCTCTACATATGTAACTTCCTTTACGGGTATGGATTTTTTTCATCATTTTAAGTTTGGATTAGGGGCAGAAATTTTTTAATTCCACTACGAACTTTGATTTCCTTTCGAATTCTAAATGGTTTGTGACCTCTCCCTTTTATGTATGAAGAAATTTTTCAAATAAAGAACCTAAACTTCAAGCAACTTTGTCTCTACATATGTCAAGCAATGTTTCTCGGTCGGTGGGTTAATAAAAGTTTTACAAGAAAATTCAAATATGATACGTTTAGGAAACGTCTTAATACTGGAACCTTTCCTTGGATTTAATGGTTCGATTAATGTGGCCTATTTAACTTCTGAATAATTCAATTGTTTCGATATCAATACATTATTATGTATTAACATTTTTGTACTTTAATGCATTTAAATGTTTGTAGTTTGTTTATATCTAACGGATATAACCAAATATGTTTATATTTGTTTCATTTAACTTTTTTATTTTTGTATATATAACATTATTGTATTTTTATATGTATTCAAACACTTGTATATATGTTTAGATCTTCGGATGTAACCCAGTTATGCTCGTATATGAATATTTACAAATTTCATGTATACTATTTTTTGCCCTTCAAATGTTTATTATGTTCTTACTTATGTCTTCGGGACATAATGAAATATGTTTGCATTTGAAAGTACTTTAATTATAGTATTTTTAGTTATATTATTCTGTATAATTATTATAACATACTTTCTCACTCGTGTTAAGCGCAGGAAGTAATGTAGCAATCCATTATATAATTTTTTTTAAACATTTTAATTTATGTTTGTACTTTATGCTAAGATTTTGCGCGAGCAAAATTTTGCATAAGTCAAAGTTAAATACTATTATAAACCCGTCATTTTGAGATACTCTAGAGTTCAGATAGTCAGTCAATACAGGTTCAGATAAAATTAACAATTAAGAATCAAAAGGAAATAAATTCACTCAAGATACTCTCCAGAAATCCTCCAAACTTAAAAACGCTCTCGGCAAGAGCGGGAAAATTCACGGAAGGGCTACGGCTCTCCTGCGGAAGAGTGAATCTAACAGAAGGAACTTTTATTACTTTTATACTTTTTCATAATTTACTTATGTTGAATAAAAACATTTCATCATTTAAAATATGGATTTCTAAATTACCATCCTCTTATATGGGTGCTTGCTCTTAAAGAAGCCACAAACTTAGCAAGTATGTGGAAGTATATAATAGT
>JABUQX010135997.1:7500-15000 GCA_015478945.1 Trachelipus rathkii | reverse complement strand
AGACCTAAATCACCCTATCTCACTTGTTTGGTGCAAAGGTGGAACAAAGGAACTGCCCAAAAAAATTACAAAGATCACAAGGGCATGCGAGAAGAGAGACACTGGGAAGGGACATGGCAAGACGAAGAGGAGAGGTTTCGGCATATCAGCTTACTCAGATTTCATTCGTGTTTTGCCTATTTAACTCATCTTACCCTGCCCCGGTTAAAATATATCTCATGACTATATAGGGAGAACATAGTCTATCCTTGAGTATTCGGTTATATATGAGCGTGCTCATCTTACGGTGTTGATAATATTGTGAGTGAGAAGATCGGTGAACGTTTAGATGAACTCATACTCGAAATATAGGGAGTTGTTGTTAGTGTGAAGAAAGGCGAAAATGAAGATAATAATACTCGATGAGTAAGCAATTCAATGGATGGCTTGCTCAATATGAAAGGTTAATGGTAATGATAGTTCAGTTGGTTAAGCGGTATTCCTATATAGTGGTTGATAGTTAGTTCAGTCTATTGGGAATACGTTAACTCATGAGCTGGGAGTGAGACATGTGAGAAGAAAAAAAAGTGAGATTTGTGAAGCTCAGAAAAGAATGACCTGCAAAGGAGAGAATGATGTAGAGTTTTGCCTCAGGGTAAGAAGTTAAAGGTACATAATATAAGAGATGTAGTAACATTTAGACAGCCGGTTTTTTGATTTACTTAGGAGTATACATGGTTGTGGGCCATGGCCACATAAAGGGTATAGATGAACCCCAACACTTGACGATGCATACTACTCTAAGTCGAGTGTCCTTTTCGTAGGCTTACGTGAAGATCCAAATGAGGATATGCTATACTATACTGGAATCATGCTGAACGAGTCTACTATCTCTCCAGTAGTCAGTTTTTTTACTTAGCTTATTCTGTGAGTTTTCGATTAGCCACTCTGATGATCAACGTCATTATCACTCTAATACTGGGAAAATAAAATTGGATGCGATGATGATCATATTATGATTATGCTGTGAATATGATGATGATCGTGATGATTATGATGATGATAGGGATGTAAAAGTACATGATGTGATGATGAATGATGTTATATATATATATATATAATTATATATATATATTATAATAATATAATAATATATAATATATATAATATATATAATATATTTATTAATTATATATTATATAATAATTATATTTAATATAATTAATCTTTATATAATATAATATATATAAATATATATATATATATATTATACTCTATATATATATAGCTATAATAATATACTATATATATATATACTATATATATTAATATTAATTATATATAATATATATTAGATATTATATACTATATTATATATTATAATATATATATATAATTATACTATATATATTATTATATATATATATTATTCATATTATACAAATCTTAATTATAAACAATATTATGATTAAATACTTCTATATTAATTTTCTGCCAAGATAATTTATTATCACTCTAGTACCTGCTGCTTTAAATAAAAATATTTTATAATTGACTCAGATGTAATTACCTTTTAAATTGTTTGTATAAAATAATAGTATAGACAAAAATTACTTAATGTTTACCATATCCTGAGTTTCTTGTTATTATATAATTTATAATTACTAGCTAAAAGTATTAATAATGACGATATTCGTAATTTTATATACCTCTATTATGGAGTAGTATTTTGAGTACTGTTAGTTAGTTCTTCGAGAGATGGTAGTGTTCGGTGAGGATATATAATTCTTATAAAAACATTTTCTAACATAGCTAGTCTTTACTATTATCTTGAAAGATTTTACTCGTTCACCACAAAGGTGGTGTTATTAAAAATTGATTTTATATAATCATTTGCCTGAAATTTTTTTAATAATAATATAAATAAATTTTCAATTTATTTTCCTCTTATATTACAGATAAATTTTACTGATTTTTACACTTAGTCTCAATTTGACTGTGTTATAATAATAATATATAATAATAATAATTATATATAATTAATATAATAATATATAAAATAATATATATAAATATATTTAAATAATAATATATAATATTAATAATATATAATATAATATAAATAATTTAATAATAATAATAATATAATTAGAAATAATATAATATAATAATAATATTAATACTAATAATAGATATATAAAATAATTTAAAAATTAGATATATAGATAGTGATGAGTGATTTAGTTTTATTTTTTTAAATTAATGGAAATATATAATTGATTATAAAAACTATATTGTTATTTACCAAAAGCTTTTGTTAAAAGCTAATTAGACGTATTTTAGTTAATTTTAAATCAAAGAATTAATTATTAATAAAATAATTATTTGTATTTAAATATATTTCGCGTTGATAATATTAATTCGCGTTTAAGAGAATAATGATTGCTATAGCGTAGTTTATTAGAATGTGAAATAGTAGTTGAGAGAAGTAAGTTTTTATATATCAGTGTAGTATAGTATGTCATTACATTGATTATATGCTAAATTAAATATAAAATATATGACGTTATGGAATATTTATCTATATAAAAAATAATATAATTACCTAATTTTGATGAAAGTGATAAAATAAGTAAATATTATATATGTACTATAAGTGATATTAAAGTCACGGACAACTATTAAATAAGAATATATACATTACTTAATTATTGGATTAATTAAAATAGATATTGAGCGAAAATAAATTACTACATGACACAATTCAGAATCGAACTGCGAAATTCATCGTCGTATGACCTTACTGTTACGAAGACTCATAAGTCTCTATTATCAGACTCGAATATACTGCAAACCATACGAGGATCAATATACTACTTCAAATATAGATAAGGACATAGATTAGTCCTGAGTTCACTATACAAAACTCTCACTCAGGTTGTCAATAATCCATCGAGCGCAATGTGACAACCAAAAGGCATCAAAAATATACAATACAAAGATTTTGCTGAAACACTTACAGGTGAAAATAGGTTTCTAAAGAGGCTAGGGAAGATGACTTTAGGATTTCGTGTAATGGATAGTTACCATTTGTGTAGAGTATATTTGCGCGCAATCGTGAATATTCAAAAAGCAATATAGACTTCTCTTACTATATGGCAAGTTAGTCTGAGTGCTGCACGCCTCTCATATCGTACATCCGAGGTAAGTGCCTTTGGATGTACCGCATGTATTAACGCTGTCTCACTGAAATACTTGCGTATATTGTTCTATTGAGGAATATAGTGATCTAAAAAATCTCGTGAATTATACCGACTAGTGAGAGTATTTTTCAAGTTACGCTATTATGAGGTTGATTCTATAATTGATCATGAGTAGCGTCCACTCAGGGATTGACTCAGTGAAATATGAGGGTTACGCTATCGATTTTATATTTGCAGCTCAGAAAGATATTATAGGTATATATATACCTAAACGTGATGATGACCATCTCCAATCAACCAGTTGTGTTCGATTTGAGCCTGAATTACGTTTATTATAACTAACGCATGCTATTATTATTATTATTAATATTATTAAATTTAATTTATATAATTATTATTATTATTATTTATATAATTATATTATTAATTAATTATTATTATTATTATAATTATTATCTCTTGCTATATATGATTATTTATTATTATAATATTTATCTATTATTTACGCTAAGAATAACAGTATATTCACTCGAAGGGAATTCGAATCTGTAAGTCGAATAAACTCGATTCATCACTTGTATAAAGTGATACTCGCGGCTTGTGTTAATCATCATAGACGATTCGCGTGACTCGCCTACGACCACCTCGACTCCTGTGTGTACTATCCTCGCTTCCGTACACTCTCACAGGAATAATTCAATAATAATTAGTATAACATTATAATGTAAAGTGAGCGAAGGTTTAAATAATATATAATTATATATAAAATTATATATATATATATAATATTAAATAATTTTATATTAAACTTATTACTTATATATTTCTCATAATTAATTAAAAGAATTATTAATAACAATAAATAAATTAAAAATAAAAATAATAAATGACTTAATGTACCTAGATAAGTAACTATTATATAACACTGATAGGAACATTTGCGAATATAAATTACAATATTATTAAATTAATTTTAATATTAAATTAATTAATTCATTGATTAAATAAATTAATTGATTAATTATTTTAGAAAAAGGGTGAAGATTGATCCTATTAAAATAAAAGTTTTATGGTATATATTATATATATATATTAATTTATATAATTCTCAGAATGGATAATAGATTTTACCTTCAGAGCTCCTGTAGTGAAATTTCAGTCAATTAAGAAAATAAATCTATGGAGAAAAAATCGGGGTTTTCAACCGCGGGTTAACTTGTAAAATTTATTAACACTAAATAATTAGAGGTGTTAAAATCAAAACAAATTAATAAATTAAATTGTATGTATTTAATTGCCATTACTATTACCTTGTTATAAATTGATGTGACTCAAGTATATATAAAAATTAAATAAATTTTTCAAATTTTTTTTATTATTTTTAAATTTTCATAAATTTAAAATTTCTTGCTCCAAATATTAAATTTTACCTAAAAATTTCATTTATCATAAAAATATTTATTCGAAATTATACGATATATATCAAAATACGATAATATCGAGATAATTAAATGGATATTAAATATTAATATAATTTATGTTTAAAAATATTTATCAATATTGATACGTTAGTTTAGTTTAAAGTATAAAATATCCTTCAATCTTTATAGAACGGACCATAATAAAATTACCAACTCATTTCAAAAATTATTTATTTAATTGATAATTAATATAATATATATATAATATATATATAATATATATATTAAGGTACAGTTATATAAAATATTATATTTAATATAATATATATATATTATATATATATTATATATTATTAATATCTATTTATTATTATAATATATTAATATATAATATATATATTAATTGGAATATTAATATAACTATATTATATATATTAATATTAATAATTATATTATATTATAAATATTAATATATAATTATTTATATATATATATATATATATATCATAATAATAATTAATTAATATATATATATTATATATACTATAATTTATATATAAATATAAATATATATATATAATATATATTATAATTATATTACTAGTATATATATATATTATATATATATATTATTAATTATATATATATATTAATATATATATATAAATAATATTATATATATATATATAATATGGCTATATTAATATATATATATAATTGGGTAAATAAAGTACCTCTAAAATGACCTACATTTATTGAACATGAGTTAATAATAATGAGTTTAATCGGTCATGTGGAACCATAAATTGTACTCAATTATACTTCTTTCTCATAAGACGAACATAACGTGAAGTAAACCTATTATATAAACTAGGTGAGTTTCAATATTGAGGTAAATTTTTATTGAACCAGTTATTTACTTTATGGTATATTTTTTAAATTCAAATATTAATATTATATATATTAATATATATATATATATATTATATATTATATAATATTATTATATATTATATATATATATATATAATATACTATATATAACTATATTATATATATAATATATTATATATATATATAAAATATATATTATATATATATATATATATATATATTATATATTATATATATATAATATTATATATATTATATATATATATTATATATATATAATATATTACATGGAGAGAGTAAAGCTACAATGGGATTCTTTTTAGTATTTATTATGCTTTACTGTCAATTGCTAGTATTACTAGCAAATGGTTTAAAAAGAACATTTTAAAAATTTTTTCATTATAATTATTTATATAATGAAACAAAATAATGTAAAAGTTAATGCCGAAATTTAACTACTACGTACAACGCGAGACCTTATCTTTATGGCTAAAGAGACTGGATTTCTTTCTGTATCTTCTTATCAGTATTCTCAATTTGTATGTGTACAGTTTGGTCTGCTATTATTTTTTTTTATACTATTTTCTAAAATGTGATTTTTATAATTAGGTTTTGGGGCGGGAAAATTTATTTTTTTGTTTTGGTTATTCAGATATCATTTTGCTATAAAATCTATTCTTAAACTTCACCGGATGCTTATGTGAAGTTGTTACTATAATTTAGAACATGTAATGACATGTGATTTATGTGTTGGCTCGTGAGTGCAAACTATAAATTGTGAGCATTACTTATATGTTTATATTTTTTATATATATCATAATTATAGTAAGTGGCCTGTTTGTTACGACCTATTGACACTATTGTTTAAAGCTGAATTATGGTTATGTTACCTATGAGTGCAGGTCATCTGTTATATGTTTGATTTTTTCTTTCTTTGTCTCATAATTTTAATGGTTATCATCACTATTATTATAATATGTTTTTATTGCAAGTATTGCTTAATAGGGGATGTGATTATATAACAGCTATTGGGCGGAGTTATTTCTTTTCGTTTGATAGGTTTTGTAGAATAATAGTTATTAATAGTGAATGTTATTTGATAGGAATTAATAAGATTAAAGGTTAACATAGTATTGGTATTTATTTGTTGAGTTAACGTTATATTATATTATATAGGTAATTGAGGTAAAGGAATTTTGTAAAAAGAGGTGTGTTTGCTATTTTACGTGAATAGGAGAAATAAGTGTGCTATAAGTACCTCTTTTTTGCTATTGTATAAAATGCTTTTTGTGATGAAATAACTTACTAGTACTATGTATAGTAATGATGATTTTGATAAGTTATTTATATAAGTATTGTGGATGTATCTTTAAGTTTCTGTACTAGAATAGAAGGGTATTGAGAGTGACATGACATATATCGAAAGTGCACGGATGAAATAGATTGACAAACAGCTAAATTTTGTGTTTGGGCGAATGATATTTATAGAATATATATAGCTACAATGTAATAATATTTAAGTTTTGGGCGAATGTTTGGTTATTTCTATATAATATATTTATATATAGCATAAATTGTGCAAGTGATTGTTTAATTCTCAATTGTATTAATATGAGTATCGATGATAAAGGGATAGAGTTGTATGGAATAGGTGCATTTTCTTAACTAGTATGACTTTAAACTGTAAGGTATAGCATAGATGTATTAAATAATAGTATTATGGTACATCATATAGGGGTTTCAGTGTTGTCGAATCGAATGAGGAGACATAATTAATATCATATGATCTCATATCATTCATCTAATAATCGTCAATAATAAACTATTGTTTAATAAAGGTTGGGGTAACGGTATTAAATAAATATTGATATAATTTCATATTTAGAGTTCTAATATTATATGTTACTATGAGTATTGGTGATAAAAAAAATAAATATATAAATAATAAAAAATAATATTAATAAATATAAATAAAAAAATAAAGTTAATATATATATCATTAT
>JABUQX010135997.1:0-2500 GCA_015478945.1 Trachelipus rathkii | reverse complement strand
TTTGTTGAGGATGAAAATGGCTTTTGTTTGCAAATCATAATAACTTTTATAACGAATGTTGTAGAAATATCATGTTTAGAATGAGAGAAATAAAATAATACAATGAAATAATTTTCACAATTAGTAACCTAAAAAAAAATATATAAAAAAAAAATACAATAAAATAGTAACAAAATATAAAAATTTAGATATAATTCAAGTTAAAGTCAAAATCTGTATTTTTAAAAAATAAAAATTATAAAAAAGTATGATATATATATATATATATATATATATATAATATATATATATAATAAAAATATAATATAATAATAATAATAATATAAAATATAATAATAATTCATCTATTTCCTTCAATTATTGTTGAGTTACAAATATAATTGTTATTGTTGTATATATTATTTGTTAATTCATGTGAAGAGGTTTAACGGTGTTAATTGTTATATGATTGTAATTATATAATATATATATAAAATATATTATTATTAATTAGATAAAAAATATTATAAATTATATATTAAATATTTATTATCTTTATTAAATATATAATATATAATTAAATAAATAAAATATGAGATATTTATATATATTAATATTAATAATTAATTAATATTAAAAAATTAATTTAATATATTATTTATTATTATTTATATTTGTTATTATTATTATTATTATTATTATTATTATTATTATTATTATTATTATTATTATTATTATTATTATTATTGTATTATTATTTAAGCCTAATAGATCATTTAATATAAATCTTTTTCGTTGTATTTTCTAACAGCTTTTGGAGTGTTACAAAAATCATTGTCATTCTGAAAGCATTCTTATTTTTATATATCCTTCATTTAATTTTATCTTGTCTGCCTACATCTTAAATTTATACCCACTTCCATTCCATTTAATCAAATTTTGCAGTTATTCTTGTTAACTTGCTTCATGTTTTCCTACTCTAATGTTCAAAGCTGTTATGTTCATAACTCTTAGATATGATCTTGTCTTTCGCTTTTGATTTATTAATGTTCAAGCTATTCTCCTCACTCCAAAATTTCGAGCAATTACTAGAATTTATGGTATAAATTGGCCAGGAGTTCAGTATCATCAGTATATTTAATGCTACTAATCAAATTTTTTTGGTCATTTCAAGTGATTAATTTCTCTCATAGTCACCTCGCTATGAAAAATTTTATAAAAATCTGGTGACATTTCAAAAACTCTCACAAAGCCCAGCCTTAGTGATTCATTATTCTCTAAATTCCTGGACAGTGAAAGAAAATGGGGAAAGTACAAAAATAATTTTGATTTAGTGCTCGAATGTTTTTCTTTTTTAAAGTAGTATATATATGGAAGAACAATATAATCCTTCCATGGAAGATCACAAGAAACTTCCAGAATTTTAAGAAAAACGAAGATTTAAATGACTTGAGTGTTTTGGGTGAAGATTAAAATAGGTATATGAAGAAACTGAGGTTTCTATTAATTTAATTAAATTACATCGTCTATGCTCAAAATAGTTCTGTGTGTAAATATGAACACTTTATTAATTTTATGCTCAGTAGTGAATAAAAAAAATGAAGGAGAGGGGGGAATTAATTAAAAGTTCAAAAAGAGGCAAATCGTCGGATTTAATTAAAATTAGTTCTATTCAAACGTTTGTGCTAAATATTCAGGTTTAGCAGACATTAAGAACATATGTGAGACGTTAGAAGCGGTTAAGAGAGAAACAATATTACAAGGAAATAATATATTTATCTTGGAAAAAGTAAAGTAAAATTAAAACTTTATATTTAATATGGAATAGATTTTGTGATTATAATGAAATTTAAGTAGCTCAAATATCTTTCATTTAAAGATGCAGAAGATGAAGATAATTTTAACACACCTACACACACATCCACACACACACACACACACATATATATATAATATATATATATATATATGTAATATATGTGCTAATATGTATATATATACATATATATATGTATAACCATATATATATATATAATAATAATAATAATAATATACATAATATATATATAAATATCATAACATAATATAATAATATATATATATATATGTATATATAACCAATGATGATAACACTTTATCTCAAATATATTGAGCAAATTTTAATGACGTTTTAATTTTAAAAGTAAATAAATAAATTAGCAAAATGGTTTTAAACTAAAGTATATATATATATATATATATATATAATATAGCATAATACATATATATATATATATATATATATATACCATAATAACTTCTTAATAATATATATATAACCAACATATCCTCTATATATATATATATATATATATATATATATATATATATATATATATATATATATATATATATATATATATTCAATTAACTTTAGAAATTTTTTATGAAATTAAGACTAAATCTAAGGATTACTTTTATTGCCTACAGCGCATCGTTACCAAGTAAATAAAGGTTTTCTGATTTTCTTTTATTTCGCGAA